>JAYESD010000001.1:165603056-165900556 GCA_036927565.1 Tuctoria greenei
GAGAAACAAAAGCAATAGACTTGTTGGGGTTCTTATGTGAGATTATGTCAATTTCATGAGTTTTTAACTTGGAATATAGCACATCTAAAGTAAGTGAACTCATGACAGTAGATTCACGAATAGATGTGACTTTCATCTCCCAAATTGACATATCTAATGCACTTAGCAATTGCCTAGCATTTTCAGCATCTGAAAAATTAACATTGACACTACGCAAGTTGCTGAGAATCTTATTAAAGCGGGCAAAAAGGTCATCAATAGACTCATCGGGTTGCATCTCGAAGCGCATGTATTCTTTCTTGAACATGTCTTGCCTTACCTCTTTGATCGTGTTGGATCCTTCGTGGTAGTCACAAAGTGCTTTCCACACTCGTATGCAGATCGGAGGTGTGCAACACGGTCGAAGTCGCTTTGTGTTAATCCTTGTATGATCAAGTTCCGAGCCTTGTTGTTGTTGTCGACATCTCTCAGATTTGTAGCTGTAACTTGATCTGATGGCACTTCATAAGGCTTGTATACCTTATCCCATATTGCAAAGCCTTGTTCCTGGATGAAAGCCTCCATGCGTGCCTTCCAAACCTGAAAATCAATACCAGCGAACACACGAGGTTTGTCAGAGTACTTCTCCAAGATGATTAGTCAAAAACACGCGCAAATCACAAAGATTAGAGCACCGTGGCTCTAATACCAATTGTAGGATCGAAGAGCACGTGAAAGCTACCAGAGGGGGGTGAATGGTAGATTTAAAAATCGTACGCAACGGAAACAATTAAACCCCAACCCCTTCGGCAGAAAAACAATCTGTTAAAGAAATCGTGTGTGAGACTAATCTAAACGTGTTTCATCATGACAAAAGTGATAGATATCAGAGAGAATCAAGTCACAAAGATGAAACAACAAGAATCACTCAAATCCGTTGAAAAAAACTCAAGTTATGATCGAAAGATCAAACAAAGGTCAATCTGTCCTACCCGAGAAAAACAGTTCCGGAACGCTGCAAAGAAACTCGTGTAGATCATAAACCACAAATCCAATGACCGTGAAATTTTTACAGATGATAGGTAATAAAGTTGTGAAGACAACCCAAAAAGAATCACGTCAATTGGATCTGTAAAACCCGACTTATGATAAAACCACCGACGAAAGGTAGTGCTGTCCAGAAACTCGATGAGTAAAACTTGTCTGGAACAAGTTGGACGAACAAGACACAAAAGTTCCTTCAAACTATGAATTTTATTCAATAGAACACAAGAGGAACAGCCCCAAAGTCGTGTGTCACGAGCTCTGGGCTCCCTTGCTTATATAACCAGCTCGAAAGCCAACTCAACTCAAATCAGGAACCTAATCCTAATCTATTCACGAATTGTAACTTTCCATAACTGCTTAGGATTCTTCTATACGAAGATAGAAGCAATCTTAAGACTTACAAACACCTTAGGAACGTATCCCACATTCCTAAACAACTCAAATACGTGACCCACACAAAATTCTATAATGACCAACTCAAATCTTTCCATATTTGAGTCAAACCCGACTCAGCCGCAGCCTGAGTCCATAACCTAGTCAGTTGGACCTTTCCGACCAACTCTTTACGTCCACATCTCTTCATCACGTCTCGGAACCATGTAGCCACGTCCATGCACTCCTTGCACAAGTGCAAACATCTTCTAATGACGTCCACGATACCTTCACATGCATTGTTCTTGATTCAATCATGCTACGCAACCTCCTGATCAGTTCAACCACAATTGCTCCTGAATTTGGTTGTTGGAACCTCATCTCCTCCCTGAGACTAGTCCAATGGATCCCATCACCTGCCATGTCTTGAACTCAAGCAACACCTGCACATGAATAAACAACCAATCCATATGAGCCCAAGTCCTCGACTTTACTCAAGTTAGTTCCAAACACAACACCTTACGTGAGAACCTCACATAAGCATGTTGCAAAACCACAGTAACACGATATCATCCATGTCAACCAAAAACGCACCAAAGACTTAGCAAATGAATACTAAGCAATCTTTCCAGAGATGTAAAGCAAGTACGAAACATTGCAAATGAAAAACAGAAGCACTGCGATCAAGTTCTGGACTTTGCCAGAGCAACCCGGACCTTGAGCCGGAGCTAACAAAAGCTAGTAGAACCTAGCGTCGGAACTAACCAGAACTAGTCGGAACTAGTAAACCCAAAAGCCGGAGCTAGAAAAATCAACTCGGAGCTTAGCAAAAACACGCCGGAGCTATCAAAGACATGTCGGAGCTAAAGACAAAACTCATCGGAGCTAACCAAAACTAGTCGGGCCTTAATAAAAAGGTGTTTTGGTGATATTCAAAACTTTTATCGTCAAAGCAAGTGTATTCACTACAAGCCAATGTATTCAGCACACATAGGTCTTACAAGCTGAGGAAGATCAATGTCTATCAGCGAGACAGGAGCATAGTAGATCCCCGGTTCTGGCGTGACTTCCACTATGACTACTACCGGACGATCTACATGACCAAATAGACCCCTGTCACAGATGCTCAGTGGATAGACTAGGATTACATGGCCCAGAAGGATCATCAAGACTTCAATGCTGTGATTGAAGCCGTCGAGAGGCATGGGTTGAAGAAGTTCATGGCCTTCCAGTATGACTGGAATGTGGAAGTAATCACTCAATTCTACTCCACTTTATACTTCCACACCGATGGGGATAGGAGGATTACCTGGATGACCCATGGAGAGCAGTACTCCACCACCTATTGGGAGTTTGCTCAGTTGCTTGACTTGGAGGACCAACTGGATAATGAAATCATCATTTCAAATCTGAAGCCAGTTGATCAGGACACCCTGGAGTATATGTACCCAAGTCATGCACAGTATGAGATCGGGCACATCAGAAACATCAAGCCTTTTTAGTGTGCTCAACCGGGTCCTCAGAAAGACCATTGCCCCCAAGGATTGAGATGCAGGGATAATACAAGGAAATTTGAGGCACTTGATGGTCCTCATTGATGGAGATGTCAGATTCAATGTGGTGGACTATATCTTTGATGACATCTTCAACATCTCGCACACCCCCAACCGATCATGTGGATACGCTCCGTAAATCATGTACATGATCAAGAAGGTCTCCGGACTCACTTTCAAGAAAGATATCACTCACCGGAGGCTTCGACCACAACTCCCTCCTCTAGAGTCGGCTGCTCCTAGGAGGAAGAATGCGGATCCTCCCGCTTCTTCCTCTCGCTTTGTTCCATCTCCTCCACCCCCTCCGCCTTCGTCATAATGCAGAAGTGGATTCTTCAAATGCTTCAAGGCTCTTTTCTCCTCTTGCCGGAAGACAGAAATTCGACAACGTCGCATGGAGCATCGCAACGAGAAGTATCTCAAGGCGATGTGCGACAAGCTGGACATTCTTATGTCTCCCTATGAGGAGAGCGACGGTAAGCTCACTTCTTTCCCGGAGTTCACTGCTGAGGAGCTCGCTCAGTTTGGAGAAGATGGGACTTCCACCGCGGCCCTGACCGATGATGATGAGGCCAATGTTGACCCGGAGGCCATGGAGAGCGACAGCGGGCGTCAAGGCGGCGATGACGATGACGACTCCGATGATGAGTAGGCCTAAGGGCCCTTCCTCTCTTCTTTTACTTTTTGGTGTCTTGATGCCAAAGGGGAGGAGATTAGTGGATGGGGTACTTAGATATAGGGGGAGATATATAGGGGGAGAGATTGAGTGTGAGAGTTTGATCTATGAAGGACTTATGTTTTAAAATCTCATTTCAAGTTGTATTGTAAGACTTAATCTATGTATTCATGTATCTTGCCTAAATTTGTGTTGTGTTGCCTTATTTACATGTCTATCTTGCATAATCATTGACTTATCACACTTTATGAACACATCACATAGGCACCCCACCATAACGTGTATATGTATGAGAACTCTCTCAATCTCTCTTACTCATGATGCATACATTGAGGGGGAGTCACTCATATAAATACATGTTATGAAAACAAATTATTATCCTTGTTGTTGAAGTCTTAATGTGTTGTCATCAATCACCAAAAAGTGGGAGATTGAAAGTGCATCTAGGCATCCCTGTGGGTTTTGGATGATTGATTATGATAATTAAGAGGCTAATGAGCTAAAGTGATCTTAAGCACAGGTACAAGGATTGAAATGAGATGAAAACCCTCAAAAAGGAAAAGGATAAAATGGGTGTCAAAGACTCATGCGTAGAAATTAGGGTTTCTATGGTATTGAGCTTATATGAGTCGTGTCATGTGAGAGGGTGGTTGTATCATGTGCATTAAGATCATTCTAGGGGCTCAAAGTGGTGGTTTAGAGAAAAACCTAAGTGAGAAGCCGAAAATGAGAAAAACCCTAGGAGGCCGGACTAGTACGGGCCTCAAGGCCAGACTAGTCCGGCCATGGCAGACAAGTCCGTTTTGAGACGGACCAAACGTCTCTGGAGTGAATCTGAGTGAATTTGAAGCTAAGTCCGAGAAGTCCGGACTTGTCCATTTTTGGACGGAACAAAGCTCTCTGGAATAGTTCTGACTTGTCCGTTTGGGTGTGGACTTGTCCGTTTAAGACTTAGTGAGATAAGACCGAGAGAAACCCTAGAGGGCCGGACTAGTCCACCCCTATGGTCGGGCTAGTCCGGGCCATCCCAGAAGAGTCCGTTTTGGGACGGACCAAGCGGTTCTGTTCCACTTTGGACTAGTCCGTTTTGGACCGGACTAGTCTGTTGTCTAGTGACCGTTTGAATTTGGAAAATTGGCGGGTAGCGTGACGATCGTTGCTCAGTGTGGCAGTTGTCGGGAACTGACCAGAGGTCAGTGGTCCCATAGGGTCGGACTAGTCCGAGGTCAGCGGTCGGACTAGTCCGCCCCTCTGCTGAGGTCAACAGAAGGGGCTCGGGACCCCTATAAAAAGGGGATTCCCGGGCTCATTTGAAAAAGACTTGAACCCTAGCGCCTCCACAAGCATCCTAGAGCCTTCCAAAGCCTTCTACTCGTCCTACTAACCCCTTAAGAGCAAATCTTGAAGAGATTAGGGTTTGGGGAGGAGAGTAAAGGAAGATCATCGTGCTTTGGCTCTCAGTTTGATCTCTTGCACATTGTGTTGTGTTTTGTGGCTTGTGTGAGTTGAGCTTCGTGTGCTCCTCATTGTATTGATTTGTGGGAGCCTCAAGTTGTGAGCAGCCCCATCAAACTTTGTGATTGCCCATTGATATAGTGGAAACCAAGCCGGCCATCGTGGTGGCTTGGTGAGAGAAGGGTCAAGTGAGACCCGGTCCTTGTGTGGACTTCTCAACGTGTATGTAGGCTTCTTCGTGGAGCTGAACCACGAGATAAATCTTGTTTCACTTGTCGCACACTTTTTGTGATCACTAGTATTGCTATTAGGGTTCATATTGCTCTTATTGCTCTTCACTCGATCATTATTGTAAAATTGCAATCTAAGTATTTAAACTTCACAATCTTACCTTTACTAGTCTACCACACATTGCTTATTTCCTCGGTGAACTTTAATTCCGCAAATAACTTGTAGAAATCAAGTTTTAGGGTTTTCACCCTGTGTTGAGCGGACTAGTCCGGCCCTGTGCAGACTAGTCCGGCCACAGGAATTTAATCTTGTTTGATTAAGTGATTTCAGGTATTATTGCCTATTCACCCCCCATCTAGGTGACTTTCAGTGTGTAAAGCAAAACTTTAAAAAGACACTTAAATGCAAACCAGAGCTTGCCTTAGGTTGCGACTCGACAAATGTCAATAGTTAGAGGCTTTATCATTTGGATGTAGCTTCTCATCATTTTTCTCCTTTCCTTGTCTTTAATGCTGCTTGGGCAATTCTTGCTCACAACAATGTCCACACTTGTGCCTCTTCCTCCAAGTGATGCTCCTCGTCCATCTCCGTCGTCGAATGCCTTCATCGTGTTTATCATTATTGATATGAAAATGCATATATCAGGATTATAACTTAGCAAATAGCAAGTGCGGTTGCACAAATTTAAGAATGAGGACGGCTATCTAGGATGGACAGGTATGGCTCTGTTGTGTGGAGAAATAGAGAAATCAAGATGGACATATTAGGATCAAGGTATGAAGTGAAAGGTGCAAAGTAAGAATACAATGCAACTTAGCAAATACAAATGAAGATGTTTAACTTGAGAAAGAGTAACTAAATAGGAGGAAAATTTCTGCTACTTGGGGGTGCAGCAACTGGGAAAAGAATCAGAGGAACATAGGGAATTCGGATAAGCAATGGCACAATCAATGTTTTGGGCATAATGACTTCTTCATCCAATTACTTGAGTTCAAGAGTTTCACTGGGCCTGGGAATTTTACATTGAAATCATGTTGTCATGGAGGACTTCTCAGAAAAGTTTCAGCTAAAGCAATGGATGAATATGGTCCACAAAATTCTCACAATCTTTAAGCTTCTCTGAATTTTAGTGGAAAACAGAGGTTTTGTCATGAGTCAAAGTGTGTTTTTCTGGATATTTATGTTCCTATGGAGTCCAACCAAATTGGTTTGAGATTTTTCTAAGCATTCTAGAAGGAGTTATGGATTTTATAAGTTTCTGCCATTGTCTGGAAATGTTACTGTTATTTCTGGAATTTCTATTAATCCTAGGCAAAGATCCTTAATTAAATTACTTTATACACCTTATATGGAGATGAAATTGTTACTGGGATTTCTAGATACTAAAAGGAATTATCTGGCCAAGTTTCATAATTTTCCATTGAGTATGTTATCCAGAATATTTTTCCTAATGCTTCATCATAAAGGATTTTTAGTTCAAACACTAAGGGCTTTCATACAGGTTCCACTTTACTAATGCAAAGTATAGAAGTTACTGAAGCTAAAAAATTTGTTTCACTGTTTTTGGACAATTATACAATTAATTACGATTTTCCAAAGATTGGCCGAATTTCTGAAATTGTTTTCCTAATAGAAACTCCCACCCACTCACTAACTGGAGGGGTCCACACCTCAGCTTTGTCTTCTACCTCAGGACAGGTCGAACTGGATGCTGGCCAGCAATGGTCCACGGGCGTTCCCGCGCCACAGAGCCACAATAGGTGGTTATTCTTTTGGTGAAATGATCTATGGACCTTGGAACACACATTGGACAACGTCTTGACGCGTGGAAGCGACTCGAACGGCGCCGGCGACGGCGGCAACGGAGGAGGGTTCGCCGGCAAGGTCGATCTCAAGGAAAACAGCAGTAAACACAAACAGTTTAATCCTATAGCATCAGGGAGGTGTGAGAAAACTGAAACTAGATGCAAATCTAGAGGAAATGCACTGGAAAATATCATCCCCAATGAACCTAGGGTTTCATGGCCGCCAATGAGAAAACTGAGTTCCTGGGGGCTAGACTTGATAATTCTCGATTATTGTTGATTCAGGAGGTCCGTTGGAACTTGTTGAAGCATTTCTCAAACTGGATCGAAAGATACTTAGACGTGGAAACGAAATTTCTATGGGAAAACACGGTTTTCATGGTGGCCGCCAGTCGAAGATTTCAAAATCCGATGGCAACTAGGCATGACACAGAGAGAAGCTTTAGGTATTAAAGAGGAAGGTATGGGGAACCTTTTGACGCCTTTTACTGGTTGGGGGCGAGCTCGAGACGATGGTGCATCGAGGAAGCACCGTGGCAGCCGGAACCAAAGAGGACGAAGATAATCCCGTCGTGGAACAGCTCGGGGCAGGCAGGGACAGCATGGCACTACTTCAAGGATTATGAGCAAGCGTTGACGACGCTGGTAGAACTCTTGGTCGAGCTGAAACGCAGAGGGAAGGGCTGGTGGCCATGTGCAGCAGAAGGGCGGCTCAAGGAACACGAATAACACCTCTGCTCTTCGGGAGGCCGCAGCAGACCATGAGGGCGCGTGTTGGGGAGCTCAAGTCCATGCCGGAGCAGTCTTCTGCTGCCCAAAAGTGGCCCAAGCGCTTGCTGTGACAGAGCAACGAGGCACAGGGAGGCGGCCGGCAAAACTGCAAACAGAGAACGTGCGGTGGCTTGAGCATGAAGCCGAGAGAAAAGAAGAACGAGAAGGTGAACAAATATCGTGGGAGAATAGAGCTGCACGGTCTGGATTAAGCAAAAATCGAGCAAGTGCTGCCAATAGCATGCCACTCGGTGGCGCTCTGGGAGCAACCAAGCAAACAGAGCACGCCTGCTCTGGTTGGGCTGAGGATGACAAGTGGGTCCCAAAATTTCTCTCCCTTATCCTCTCTTGATCCAAATACAAATATCTCCAGCACACACATTCCAAAATTAGTGATATTTGGACAGGGCGCTAATGTGATCATGAGGAGAATTACGGTGCACTAAAATTTTAGATTCTTGTCACGCCAAATTTGAAAATTGAAAAATTGAAATTTGAATGTGAAATCACCTTCCGGCTTTTTGCTCTAAATTTTCTCCATTGTCTTTCCAAAAACCAACAGTACCACTTAATGATTTATTTTAATTATTTTGTTCGTTTCAATTCTCATCTTTTGCTACATTAAACTTAAAGTTTAAATAAGTTTGAACTTTTAACTTCGTGTATTTGCATTCTTAACCATCAATTGTACTTAATCTTCTGTCCTTTCTCTTATAAATCATTTCTAGACTTCAATTGCACGTTACTGATTTTGAGGCTTTTAAAATATGGGTCTAGGATTGAAATGCTTTGAGGTGGCTGAAAGCATCTAGGCCCCCCTCATGTAGTATGGTTTTGGTGATTAATGACAACCATTGAACTTTACTAATGAATTTGTGAATGCAAGGTCCCTATAAACACTCAATAAGATGAAATGATCATGTCATTGGAGACCCATAGATACTCAACTTTCGAGATCAAATTCATGAGATAAAGACAAGATGTGAAGGCTCTATGTCTAAGTGACTCAATCAAAAATTGACAACATACAATGCTTAAGAATCATCAGAGAGCCTTGTGGAACAAATATCTAAGAGGTCTTTCGAGCAAGACACAAAAGATTCAGTCAAGACAACTCGTAGCAAACAAAATCAACTCACCGGATCAACCGATGATTTCCAAAATGAACACATCGGTCGAGTTGATTCAACTGAAGAAAAAGACCTCAGACAAATGAACTCACCGGATCATCCGATGTGAAGGGCTCATCAACATCGGTGCATCAGTACAGTTTGCAGTACAATTGGAACAAGTAAAACATCGGATCATCCGATGTGCAGACTTACACACATCGGTTGATCACTCCAGTAAGCATCAAGATCAAGCAAATTCTGGAGGAAGAGCCACCGGATCATCCGATGAGAAGACTGGGGGCAACATCGGTCTAATAACGGTAATATCTGACACAATGACGTCAGCCAAAGTAATTACACCGATGATAACTAGAGGGGAGACATCGGATCATCTGGTGTTCACAGAAAAGTTTTGTCAGCCTACTTTTCCAACGGCTATTTCGGTTAAGCTGGCTATAAAACCCCTCTAACCCAGTCATTTCGACAAGTCTTGATCACCTGAAGCCAACTACACATCCAAGAGCATTCAAGACTATAGAGCATACATTTCCACACTTTTAGATCATTTGTAATAGGCTAGAGAGAAGCTTGTGTGCGTTCTTTCTTTGTGATTGAACTCTCTAGGCTAGTGAGAAGTTGAAGAAGATCGTTCCGGAGCTTGCCAAGGTGTGTGTGGAAGCCCGGAACATCGAAGGCTGTCCAAGGCTTGAGCTCCACCTTGCCGGAGATGGCGAACGGAGAAGATTAGTGAAGACTCCATTGTCTCGGTGACATTGGAAGTGGCAAAACCCTTTGGTGGGTGCCACAACGTGGATGTAGGAAGATCCTTGCGATCTTACCGAACCACGAGATAAACCTTCGTGTCCCCTAACGTTTGCATTTCTCTCCCTCTCTTTACATTATGCAATCTTTGCTCCACAAGTTATATCTACGTTGATTGCATAGTTAGAACCGCATTAGGAATTGGGCTTAAGTAGTTCATTTTTAATTGCCTTAAAATTTGAAAGAAAGCCCAATTCACCCCCCTCTTGGGCGTTTCGATCCTTACAATTGGTATCAGAGCAAGATTGCTCATAGGATCATTCTAGCTTCACCGCTAGAGAGCAAAAATGGCCAAGGTTGGGGGTTCGGTTCCTATCTTCGAGGGCAAGAATTTTGCCTATTGGAAAGCACGCATGCGCGCTTACCTTGAGGCTATTGCCCCCGAAGTTTGGGAAGCGACTCATGCGGGATTTGGAGAACTTAACTATGTGGGTGATCAAGTTAAGTAGGATGCTAAGGCTAGGAATGCTATTTATGAATGCATAAGTCAAGATGTCTTCTCTAGGATTGCTAGTAAGGAGAAAGCTTGTGAAATTTGTGCTTGCTTGATAGAAATCCATGAGGGCTCATCTCGTGTAAAGGAACTTAAATATCACATGCTCAAAGCTAAATATGATGAATTTAAGATACTTCCTCATGAAAATGTTAATGAAATGTTTTCACGCTTAAATGTTCTTATTGAGGAAATTAATGCTCTTGACATTGCGTCTCTTGGCAAGGGACTTATTAACCGCAAGATCCTCATGCTCCTTCCCAAGCCGAAGTACAACATCATCAACTCCATGCTCCAAAAGGAATCACTTGACAACATTGAAGTTTCGGAGCTCATTGGAGAAATACACGCTCATGAGATGAGTGTACTTGGGATGATGGAGCAATCATCATCAAAAACAATTGCTCTAAAGGCCTCCACCAAGAAGACAAGCTTCAAGAAGAAGAAGGTGGTTGAGCCTAGCTCAAGTGAAGATGACGATGATGAGCTTGCCTTGATGATGAGAAAGTTCTCACGCTTGAACTCCAAGATCACCAAAAAGGGATACACCTTTGATCCCAAGAAAAAGGCATTTCTACCAAGAAGAGACGATCGCAAGATATGCTACAATTGTGGAGATCAAGGCCACATATCCTATGATTGTCCAAAACCGGACAAAAGGAGAGAGAACTACAAAGGCAAGCAACGCAAGCTTGAAGAAAGTGATGATGATGAAGAAGAAGCCAAGCCCAAACCAAGAGCCTTTGGGAAGAAGAAGCAAGACAAGGGCAAGAAGGCAAGACTCTTCCCAAAGAGGAGAAGTGGTCCACAAAAGGTGTTTATGTGTGAGGCAAATGAATGGGTCACCGGCGAAGAAACAAGTGATGAAGAGAGTGAAGAAGAAGAAGAAAGCTTGGCCGACCTTGCCATTGCCAACCATGATGACTCACCTCTTCCTCCACCACCCATGTGCCTCATGGCTAAAGGTAACACCAAGGTATGTGACGACTCTAGTGATGATGAGCTTTCCACCGATGATTTAACTTCTTTGATTAATGAATATCATGCTGTCATTAAGAGAGAGAAGAGTAAGGTTAAAACTCTTGAAGAAATTCGTGCTAAACTTGAGAGTGCTAACCTTGATTTGCTTGACAAGTATGAAAGCATACTTAAAGAGCATGACACACTCAAATCTCATGTCAAGCAAATTGAGGAAGAAAATGCTAAAATCAAGGTAGACAATGATGAGCTCAACATAGCACACCAAACTCTCTTGGAGGAGTACAACAAGCTAACTCAAGAATACCAAACACTTAACATTGCTCATGACATGCTTGATCAAGAGTTAAAAGATGCAAAGAAACAAACTCTTAATGATAAGATATCCATTACTTCACATGTCTCTAATGGCTTGGACAAGTCTTTGTCTTTGAAAGCTAATGCTAGGGAGAAGGACTTGTTGGAAGAAATTGAGAGTCTCCGCACTAGTGTGGCTAGACTTTCAAAAGGTGAATTCAAGCACAAGGAAATCCTCTTCCAACAAGCAAAAGTCTTCAACAAAAGAGGACTTGGATCCTTCCCGGTGCCCAACAAAGGAAAGGTGCCCTCACCGGAGCTTAGAACAAGCTTCATCAAGGAAGTTGGTTCTTATTGCCAACATTGTGAGGTCACCGGTCACCACACAAGGGAGTGTCCTCTTCCTAACCGACCTTCACCTAAATTGCCTACTAACTACAAATCTATTTTCAATGATCGCTATTATCTTCTTAGCAAAGTGAATGGCAAGGTGAAAGCTAGGTTCATTAGCAAAGACATGAAGAGCATGAAGGGGAAGCTCCCCAAGCAACATTGGGTCCCAAAGACACTTGTATCTCACATACAAGGACCTAAGTTGGCTTGGGTGCCTAAAGTCAAAAATTAACTTCATGTGTGTAGGTGAACTACAAAGCCGGAGGAAAGCATTGGGTACTCGATAGCGGGTGCACTCAACACATGACCGGCAATGATGGTATGTCACCACCATAGAAAACCCCGGTAATCATGAACAAGTCACTTTTGGTGATAATTCTAAGGGTAAGGTAATAGGATTAGGTAAAATTGCTATCTCTAATGATTTATCCATTTCTAATGTGTTGTATGTTAAGTCGCTTAGCTTTAATCTACTTTCCATTGCACAACTTTGTGATCTTGGACTAACATGCACATTTAGCAAAAATGATGTTGTTGTGAGTAGTGAGACAAGCAAAGAGCTAATCTTCAAAGGGTTTCGACATGGACATCTCTACTTAGTAGACTTCTCCAACAAGAATGCTAGCCTAACCACTTGTCTTTTCACTAAGACAAGCTTGGGTTGGCTATGGCATCGACGCATAGCACACATTGGAATGAGCAAACTCAAGAAGTCATTCAAGCTTGGGATGGTGACCGGCGTGAAGGATGTGACATTTGAGAAGAACAAGCTTTGTAGCGCTTATCAAGCCGGGAAGCAAGTTGCTTCACACCACCCAATGAAGACAATGGTGTCAACCTCCAAGCCACTTGAACTACTCCACATGGACCTCTTCGGACCGTCCACATACCAAAGCCTTGGCGGTAACCTCTATTGTCTTGTTATAGTTGATGACTACTCTCGCTATGCTTGGACTCTATTTTTAGGTGACAAGAGTGAAACTACGGAAGTGTTCAAGACCTTCGCCAACCGTGCTCAAAGGGAATTCCAACTTCCCATTATCAAGGTCCGAAGTGACAACGGCACCGAATTCAAGAACTACAATATTGGGGAGTGGTGTGACCGTGAAGGTGTGAAGCATGAATTCTCCGCCACATACACTCCTCAACAAAACGGTGTCATTGAGAGGAAGAACAAAACCCTCATCACTCTTGCAAGAGCAATGCTTGATGACTACGGCACATCGGAGAAGTTTTGGGCCGAAGCAATCAACACGGCGTGCCATGCCGCAAACAGGGTCTATCTTCACAGACTACTCCAAAAGACCCCATATGAGATTCTCATTGGGAGAAAGCCCAACATCTCCTACTTTAGAGTCTTTGGGTGCAAATGCTACATCTACCGCAAGAAAAGGCTCGGTAAGTTTGAAAGAAGATGTGATGTTGGCATTTTTCTTGGTTATGCATCAAACTCAAAAGCATATCGAGTATTCAACCAAACCTCCGGTCTAGTTGAAGAAAGTTGTGATGTTGAGTATGATGAGACTAATGGATCCCAAGAGGAGAGTTTTGGTCATGATGAAATAGATGATGAGCCTCTACGAGAAGCCATGAAGAACATGACCATTGGAGACATCAAGCCGGAAGTTGAAGAGGGCCATGATCAAGGGGGAGCTTCAAGTTCCAACAACAACACCTCCATGGCGCCTCAAGTAGACGAAGAGGAGAAAGATGATCCATTGCCAACTCAAGACTCACAAGCAATTCAACATCAAGATGAAGAAGAAGTCCATGATCAAGTCCAACCACAAGAGGAGCAACACGCATCACCACCGCCAAGTGCTTCACAACCACTTATGAGGCATGGACGCATCTCCAAGGCGCATCCAATGGACCAAATCATTGGAAGTCCTTCAAGGGGCGTAAGTACTCGTTCCCGCCACGTTGCCTCATCTTGTGAGCACTACTTGTTTGTTTCGTGTGTAGAACCCACTCACATTGAGGAAGCGCTTCAAGACCCAAATTGGGTGATGGCTATGCAAGAAGAACTCAACAACTTCATCCGCAATGAAGTTTGGGTGCTGGAGGAGCGACCCAAGGACAAGAACGTCATCGGAACAAAGTGGGTGTACCGCAACAAACAAGACGAGAATGGCGTTGTGGTCCGCAACAAGGCAAGACTTGTGGCCAAAGGGTTCTCGCAAGTTGAAGGACTAGACTTTGGGGAGACATTTGCTCCGGTCGCCCAGTTAGAGGCAATTCGTATTCTCCTTGCTTTTGCTTCACATCATAATATTACCCTTTATCAAATGGATGTGAAAAGTGCCTTTCTCAATGGCTACATTAATGAGCTTGTTTATGTTGAACAACCTCCTGGGTTTGAAGATCCGAGGAATCCTAACCATGTGTATAGGTTGCACAAGGCGCTCTACGGGCTCAAGCAAGCACCTAGGGCGTGGTATGAACGACTACGGGACTTCCTCATCATGCAAGGATTTAAGATCGGGAGGGTGGACACCACACTCTTCACCAAAGACATCAACGGAGATTTGTTCATTTGTCAAATTTATGTTGATGATATTATCTTTGGTTCAACTAACGAAGCTTTTAGCCATGAGTTTGGCAAAATGATGTCTAGGGAATTCGAGATGTCAATGATTGGAGAGCTCAACTTCTTCCTTGGATTCCAAATCAAGCAACTTCAAGAGGGAACCTTCGTCTACCAAGAGAAATACACCAAGGACCTCTTGAAAAAATTTGAGATGGGAGATTGTAGCTCAAGAAGCACTCCAATGGCAACAAATTGCCATCTCGACGCGGATAAGGACGGTAAACCTATTGACCAATCTCACTACCGCTCTATGATTGGTTCATTGCTTTATCTTACCGCATCTAGGCCCGACATAATGTTTAGTGTATGCTTATGTGCTCGTTTCCAAGCGGCTCCTAAAGAATCGCATAAGAAGGCGGTCTTTAGGATACTTAGGTATCTTAAGCATACCCCTAGTATGGGCTTGTGGTACCCTAAAGGTACAACCTTCCAACTCTTGGGATACTCGGATTCGGACTTTGCTGGATGCCGCGTGGATCGCAAGAGTACCTCCGGTGGGTGCCACTTGCTTGGGCGTTCCCTAGTGTCTTGGTCTAGCAAAAAGCAAAATTCCGTGGCTTTGTCCACCGCGGAGGCGGAGTATATAGCGGCCGGTGCATGTTGTGCCCAAATTCTATATATGAAGCAAACCCTTTTGGACTTTGGAATTAAACTTGGTTGTGTGCCTCTCCTTTGTGACAATGAAAGTGCGGTTAAGATAGCTAGAAACCCCGTTCAACACTCCCGCACTAAGCACATTGATATTCGCCATCACTTCTTATGTGATCATGAGGCTAAAGGAGACATCTCTTTGCAAGGTGTTAGATCTGAAGAACAATTGGCGGATATCTTCACTAAACCACTTGATGAGAAAACCTTTTCTAGACTTAGAAATGAATTAAATGTGCTAGATGCATCTAACGTCATGTAAATTACCATGTTCATGTAAGGATGCATATCATATAGGTCTTGTCTAACTCCCAAAGGATAGGGGCGAGCTAGAAATAGTTTTCCCTGAGGAAGCCTTTGGAAGGTTTAAACTTGGCAAGATAGATTTATTTTATGCCTTGCATGATCTCTGCCATATAGACTTGCACTCATTCTATTTCTTGCACTAAAACTTGTTTGGCATTGCATACGGTAGATTGTCACAAAGGGGAACCCACCTCGTGAGAAGGAGACTTGTTTGAAATGCAATATCTCAACTCATATAAGGTGGAAAGAACAAAATGTTAGGTACGTTAATGCCTAAAGGAACATGCTTCAAAGAGATAGTAGTCTTCATACTCTACCTCACAAAGCATGTGCCTTACATTTTATTTGGATTTTTTTCCTCCATTTTTCTCGGCGTTCCATTTGCTTTAAGGTCTAGCCAAGTTATTGGCATATTAGCTTTTTGAGGGGTAAGGGGTTGCCCAAAAAGTCCTAAGACATGTGTTTCCCATTGTTTGATTGTTTGGTCAAAGGACATATATGGGATGTTGGTGTTTAGTTTTCATCGGATTATCCGATGCCTAGGTCCTTCCCCCATCAGAGCAATAGGTGTTCAATCTTCAAGAGCCAGTTCAGTCAAAATTTCAATTGATCCGACGCGTTCATTCCGAAACACATCGGTCCATCTGATGTTCACTCTTCTGGAGCTGTGGTCAATTCAACCGATGTTTACTCCCTCTAACGTCGGATCATCCGGTGTCTACATCACTCTTTTGGACACCCTTACTGTGCTATTCGACCGATGATCAAAACCCTAGACGTCGGTCCATCCGGTGTCAACAGCAATTATTGAATATCCTTTCTGTGGCATTCGACCGATGTTCTTTTCTCCTAACATCGGTCCATCCGATGTCAAAATAACGGCTAGGGTTTGGGTCCCACTATTTAAACCCGCGCGCCGCCGGTTTCTTCTCTCTCCCCGATTTCTCTCTCGCCGCCGCCGCCTCTCACCCTAATCGCCGCCACCTCCGCCGCCGCACCCAAGCGCCGCCGCCCTAGGCGCCGCCGCCACCGTCTCCGGCCGCCGCCGCCCACAGCGCCGCCGCACCTAAGCGCCGCCGCCGTTCTCCCTCGCGCCGCCGCCTCACCTCCACGCGCCGTGTCGCCGTCTCCACATCTCTCCACCGCCTCCAAGCGCCGCCGCCGCCTCTCTCCACCGCCTCTGCTCCACCCCAGCACCACAGCAGCCCTCCCTCAATCATCTCCGGTGTGCCTCCCGAGCTCCATCGCCGCTAGGGTTTCGATCGCAACACCTTTGTCGTTTCCCCGAGCGATGCCGTCTTCTTCGGCCACCTCGCTAGGGTTTCCCGGCCCGTCGATCTTCACGCCCCTAGTGCTCGTGATCGCTCGTCGCTAAGGTTTGCTCCGTGTCGTGCGACGTCCTTCGTTGTTTTTTGTCGTTCTTTTTCATCGTCGCTAACCCTAGCTCTCCATTGCATCAAGATGGGTCGCGATCGCAAAGGAAAGGGCAAGGCTATCGCGGAGCCCGCCGCGAAGAAGCAAAAACTGTCGAAGGAGGAGAAGCAGGCCTTGATGGCCGCTCGCGCCGCCGAGGAGCGTGAGCGTGGCCGAGGGGGTCCCTGAGGATCCGCGAGGCTCGTTCCAGGCAGCCTCCCGTGATCGACGACTCCGAGGCCGAAGAGGAGCCGGTTGAGCCTCTCGTCCGCCGGCGCTCAGCCCGGACGCGTGGGGGTCACACCGAGGCTGCTCCTCGTCCGAGACCGACGGCTGCCAACCGTCATGAGGACAGGGAGGCCGAGAGGGCCATCTACGAGATGGACACGGCCGTCTGTGTCGGTGAGGGAGTCCGTCTCACGGACTACCGGAAGATGAAGGCCAAGCAGCTACGCAAGCTTCGATGGAACGTGCTGCTTGAGGAGTGGTACCCACAGCCCCGAGAGGCTCTTGTGGACAGTCGCTTCTAGACTGTCACCCAGGCGTCTCTCTACGAGACCTACAGACGTCGGGGGCACAAGCTATTTCAGCATAACTACCTGGACTGGGGGCAGCTTGCGTTGGCAGCGGAGACGGAGGTCCGTTCGTACTTTGAGAGATACCGAGGATTGGTGCAGCTGCTTGCTTACGAGAGGAGTGCATATGTGGAAGATTGGGTCCGTGTCTTCTACGCGACCCTGTACATCTCTGAGGGCAGGAGGTCGATCGACTTCATGTTTATGGGTCAGCACTACCACCTCACGAGGCAGACATTGGGGCAGCTTCTTGGTTTGGACCTGCACGACACCTGCGTGCACGAGAGGATATACGGGCAGGCAGATCCACCAAGGAGGCCACTTATTGGAGGGGTGGCACCACAGCTTGAGGAGATAAGGTCCCTGTTCGGCCCCACGTTCTCTCCGGACCAGCCGAGAGCTCCAGCACTTCTGACCCCAGCTACGCGCATTGTGCACCTCGCCTTGCGCCGCACGCTCCTGCCGAGGTCGGGGTACTTGGAGGGGTTCACTAGTTTACAGCAGACCCTCCTGTTCTAAATAATGAACGGGATGGATTTCGACATTGTGGACATCTTCCTGTGCGAGATGGAAGACGTGATCACAGATGGGGTAGGCATGATGAGGCTGATGGTCTACGGGCACTGGATCAGTTACCTATGCTCTATGATGGTGCCTGAACCTTGCCGTTCTGGGGGGAGTGTACGGGCAAGACATGTGCAACTGAACACCGTGAGAGACCAGGAAGTCACAGAACGCAGAGTTGTCAAAATCGCGTATGTTGTCGCACTGGACCGCCCTAATCGTGCGCCCAAATTAGGTGGACACCCAAGTGAAGAAGTAAGAGAGGGTGTCAAATGTATCATACTTCCGTCACAAGGGAAAAGTCCACGAATAGTGCGAGAAATCATCGACAACCACCAAGTACTACTTACAGCCAGAAACACTGAGAATAGGTGATGTCCAAAGATGACAGTGAATCAGATCAATGATGTGCTCAACACGAGTGACTGAATGCGGAAAAGGAAGTCAAACATGTATACCCAACTGACAAGCATGGCAAAGAAACTCATGAGTACCCCAAGCACACGAAATAACTGAACTACTAGACAACTTTGACATAGCATCAACACCGGGGTGGCCAAGCCGACGATGCCAGGTGGTCGAAGAGGCTGTCATAGTCAGAGCAAAGGGCGTAGGCAGAGCGGAGTGTAAAAGGGCTCCGGACTCTCACAACGGAGAAGAAGACACCGGGTAGTAAGATCCTTTACGGATAAACCAAAGGGATCAAAATCGATGGAAACATGGTTGTCAGTGGTAGAACAACGAACAGAAAGAAGATTTGAATGATGTCAGAAGCAACAAGAACATCACGAAGCCTAAAAGGACCCAGCGAACCCGAGTCACCTACTGAGTTGACCAGAAGAACATACCCATTCACAACAACGATAGATGAAGGATAATAAGGGTGAGAAGGGCAGACAGAAGGGAGTATACCAGCATCAAGAGTGGTGTGGTTGAAGCTTCAGAGTCCACGACCTAGTCAGGATCGGGTGGGGGTGGTGATCCAAGGACAGGAGTAGTTGGCGGCGCACTCAGCAGGGAGACTGGCAATGGAGGATGGGTCGCAACATGCTATGGCGGTTATGATGCGAAGGGAGGCCGCACACCTGAGCCACCGGCAGGCGGCAGCTGTGCCAACAGAGACGACAGCAGTCGGTCCAGGCACCAGTGCATCAGATCGAGGTCTGATGGCGGCGGCGACTAGCCTCGCGCCGACAGTGGTGACAGCGGTGGCGGTGCGAATGCACTCAGCGGTGGCGGTGCGACTTGCTCAGCGGCAGCGATACACCTGCACGCGGCGGCATCATGCTCCAGAGGAGGTCGAGCAGCCAAGCGCGTGGGAGAGGCCCCAGAGGCGGCGCGTGTGGGAGAAAGAGGCCTAGCATTGGCGCTCCAAGGGCTGGCGGCGGCGCTGGCGTGCGCAGGATGCCGATGACGATGGTTTGCACAGGGGCGGCTGGGACGGCACCACGGATCCGGCGATGGCGCGCCATGGCGTTGTTGGGGCGGCCAGTGGCGGAGTGGGAGAAGGGCCGACGATGCGCAGGGACGCCGACAAAGGTGGCAGGGCGGGGGGGGGGGGGGCAGATTTGGCGGTGGCGGTGGTGCGCCTCCCCGAGACAGATCCGGCGGTGGCGCGCCTTCCTAAGGCGGATCCTAGGGTTTTGTCGGATACCATATTAGATTGGGTAAAATGGATTGATTATATTACCATCAGGCAATAGAAATGGGTACACCTTATATAGGCTAGTCTGTGTAGTGTGAAACCAAAGCTAAACTCTTTCACACTATACTAGTGTGAAACCAAAGCTAAACCCTATCGCACACTCATACATAACAGTCCAACAGATATGACTTTGCAAAGTTGACAGTTCTCTAGAGGCTTCCAGCAGCATCACATTTATAAGTACCCACTTTGATCCAATTGTTTCATGTAATTTCATCCAAATTTGACAAAACTCAAAACTGCAAAGTTGTAGTATGACTCATAAATTTTTTTATAAAGGTTAAATAAAACTCTTGATGATTTTATTTTGAAATTTATGAGTAATGTACAGAAGTATACAGAAACAATGTCCAGATGTGGTGTTGCTGGACAATTTCTGTTGTTTTTAAGTTTCAGCCAATTTGGAAGGTGATTCTTGTCTTGGTGTGAATATGAAACTTGTAGAGGAGTTCCATAGATTTCTAAGTTGTATTTATTTTCCTTTAGCATTCTGGTTGAAGAGATTTGAATTTTTAAAGTTGACAAAGTTAACAGATTTTTGGAGAATTTTTTGACATCAACTCTTTTGTATGTTGTTGATTTGGCAACAATTTAACATATAGATAATAACAGAACTCAAGGAAACTTTAAGTTACAAATTTGTATTATATCTCTCCAAATTTCCATCGGTGTAAGCCATGATCCTACGCGTTTTTTCTACAATGAGTTATGTCAGATTTCAGAGACATACAGAAATTGTTCTATTTCTGGAACAAGTTCTATAACTTGGACTTTTTCACTAACTTAATTTAGAATTCTGTCCTAGAGGTCAAAAGAAAAGTTGTAGAGGACGCTCATCTCTTTCCATCCATGTATTATACACCTATGTTCGGTTGTATATAACTGTACTGTTGCCCTGGCAAAGTCCAGCACAATTGCTGCCTGAAACACAGGGATGCTCTTTAGATGAGTTTGGATACCCACCTTGATTCAAAATTGTAACTTTGCTCCAGAACAGAGGTGAGTAGTTGTTTACAGTCCTAAGTTCGACCCTTATACTCATTTGACAATGGTAGATTCATATTTTTCATAATGAAGGTGTAAGAAAATATGTCGGTGCTACGTTGCCTCACAAATGTAAAAACCTAACCGGATTACAACCGGCACATACGTATTGACGGTGGCACTGTAACCGGTCACTTACAAACTTTTCTAAGTGCAATACGATGAACGAGATTAGTGTACCTGCATAATACAACCAATTTAAAATACACTCATTATGGTGCCATACAACACGGCCTGCATCGGTGATCATTATAGGCAGTCACAATAACATATTATCAATCACCGAAACAAATGCCCTGTATGTTTCCATACAGGCCGTCCTCGAGGAGAACACATCTCGATAAACATGATCACGTTTCAACACCACACAACGGGGGACCCGAGTAGAGTGCGAATGGGTCATCACGGTTGGAAATTTTATCAACCCAATAGATACCACCTACTGCCCCTACGTCACAGAGGCACACCGATGGCCACCTCTACGTATGGTTCATTGAACATGAATTGTCTAAGAGTTGTATACTATCACATTTTTAACCACGAGATGGGGTATCCTCGCTTTTGTCTGAAGCACGTCGGCGAGCCGCATTTTCATATGAAGCACGTCAGCGAGCCGCATTTTCATATGTTCCTAGAACCTTGAAAAGGTTCAAAGACTCATACTAACTATCGTGCCAAACCACGGGGTCAATCATCGTACTACCTCTCGTACGAGGAGCTTACCGCAATTGATTTGCTTGCGCTGGGGTACCTTACCTCATACCTGATGCCAGAGCATCATTACAGAATATAATAACAAGTATGTAAGCATTGCCACCTTAATAACTATAATATTATGGATCTTATGTGGGCATAGTGACTAGTCCTCACACGACTACTTTGAAGTTTTCGGAAATAGGCTCTTTTCGAGCATGCTATTCCCAATGCGATTTTGATACCAGACTATGAGGATCAGGATCTCGACATTCCAAGAATCACATTGGGTGGTGCCATGCGATGCGGCATCCAACAACACACACGAAAAGACATAGTAAAGATATGAAGTTTTCATTTCTTAATAAGATATTGTTTACAAGATAGTGTACAATAGAAGTACACACGCAACAGAAAGTACATACTCACGCTCTCAACTTATCTAGGCACAATAAAAGCCTTTCGAACCTGTGGACGCCTCTCACTAGCAACATGAAGATCATAAGGCAGCGACGTTGTGTCACATGAGAAATACATCTCTATAGCACGAGGTGTCACGGACAACCCACAATAACAACAATATAAGTAAACTTGCAAAATCACATATAAAGCAACCGTGAGCATGACGGCTCAGCAAGACTTAACCATCTCACCTGATTGCATGAAACTCTACATGCTGGAAACTCTAAAGACACGAAGCTGAAATTTGCAAAAATGAACTCGCCGAATGTAAATCCTTAGTTCTCAGTTTTAGAGTAGCATATGAGATTCTCTGGACATGCATCATAATGAACTCCACAATCAAACAAGAAACGCTTCATCCACGATGATACTTGTCCAATGTTCTATAGGCTTCATTTAAGTTAAATGTTTTGAAATGATAACTTTAATTGTGCTATCTCTAATTCAGCCAGGTTGCAATACAATATAATAACCATTGCAGTAGATTTATAAAATTCTCACTACTCTTTATTACTACGTCAGGACACAGTGAGCAAGTAAGCTCAATCTATAACCGCAAGCGACGGTGATTCAAATCAATAACACTCGGATAGCACGAGACATACACCCACACTCAGAGCTGCGAAGACACACTCCACTAATGTTGTATGCAACCACCTTTCACTCGACACCTACACGCCGAACCGGTCCCATCGCTACGGGCAGGAGGCCCCAACATGGAGTGGAAGGTTTATACCTTGCTGCCCTCAACCCACACCTATAAGGCAATGGGTTATGCCTCGACGCTAAGATGAACAAGTTACATCGGTTTCCTGGGTCCCATATATCCAGTATGCCTCCGGTACAACTCAAACTTGCTCAACATGGCCACTTACAACGCGATCCTCAATCGACACAGACACGGCTATGCACACGAGACAGTGTCCCGTTTCATCCTATCCTGCTGCCCGGTCTCATATTTAGTTCATAAATCATTCTATAAAATAACTAATCTCAAGTGACAATATCGATATCTCGCAAGTGGATTCCAACCACTTGACTTCTAGCGGCTTCCCTACAACATTAGGATGGCAGTTTGACACGTCGAGCTATCAATCTACCCAAATACTTCATGGAATTGTGGGTCATGCACTTGGAGTACTCAAACACAATAGACCTAACGCACAATTCATATACTTGTCATTATAGTGATAAAAGCAAAACTTTTAGAAATGACTTAAATGCAAACTGGGGTTTGCCTTCGGTTGAGAAATAATGTCAGTGAAGATCAGTTAATAAACTCCACCATTTACTTCATCACAGCTGAATCAACAAAGAAATCCTCGCCTTCGGGTCGTCATTCTCATTATCGCCTTCGTCGCGTTCACTATCGAAATGAATATGCATAAAAGAAAATATGACCTGGTCATTTGATAAATGAAAGTATTCACATCTAAGGAACTAAATCTATCTAAGGAGGACAAGCTTCCTTCTGTTGTGTACGACAAACAGGGGAGACTAAGGTGAAACATAGAAGGATTTAGTTTGATTTCAAATAGACATTGCTTTGGACCTAGGGGATTCATTTTCATATTACTTGGCAGGTGCTATAAATTTTACAGAAGCTTTATGTGGCCAGAGCAGTGTTTTAAAACCTCGCCTGAACGTCTAGGCGCCCGCCGGCCACCTCGACGCCTAGGCGCCTAGACGAGCGCCTAGGCGTGCCCCAGGCGAGGCGAGGGCGACAGAGCCACAGAGGTGCAACCTCTGCTGCAGGGGAGGGAGAAAGAGCGCAGAGGGGAGGAAGCAGGGGGAGGGGGGTCTCCGAAGTAGGTGAGCGGCACCGGCGCTGGCGCGGGTGCAGGCAGCAGAACACTACGGGGGCGGAGGGGATGACTCGCAAGACAGGAGCGGCGGCGAGGACTCGCGTGTAGCGATCGCTAGCAGGTACGACAACTGGTAGGGAAGGTATGGGTCTAGGTACAATAAAGGTCCAGCCCAATAAGGCTTCAACCTAGGGTTTTGATATCTGTAACAGATCCAACCGTCAACTTCTAATCAAACAGATCCTAGCCGTTCGAGCCTCTAGAATCCAGCGCCCGTCTTCCTCCAGCGCCCCCGTCTTCCTCCAGCGCTCCCATCGCCCCCGTCTTCCTCCAGCGCTCCCATCGCCCCCGTCTTCCTCCAGCGCTCCCGTCGCCCCCGTCTTCCTCCAGCGCTCTTCTCTGCTTCTCTCACCCTCCCTCGCCTCTGATCTGAGCTTGCCCGACGTGGCTGTCGCCCTGGGCGTTCGCCTGGGTGCAACGCCAAGGCGCCATGGCAACGCATATCCATCCCAGTCGGGTGCCATGCTTGCTCCAGGCAAGGCGATGACTCGTGGCGTCCGCAGAGGACCGACTGGACGCCTAGGCGGCGTTTAGGCATCGCCTCAAAAACACTGGGCCAGAGATGGAGTGCTGGAAAAGTATCAACTTGTGTTAAAGAGGAATAGGGTCACAAAAGTTCTTCTATGGCCTTTCCATGAGATGGTATATGAAGAGATGAAAGTCAAAGTACAAAACAACTCCAATGGACTTGTATTTTTACAATAGCTAACATAGCACCTGAGTAATGTACTAGTAAAGTTTCAGGTCTATTGATGGAAGCATGTTGTCACAAGAATTCATGATGGCTTTATGCTTCTCAGAATTTTAGTGAACAATCTAGAGCTTTAATGGGAAAAAGTTGGTTTTATGTTTAGATGCGGTCAATAGGAGTCTAACAAAATTGGTTTCATAATTTTCTAAGCATTATACTGTGAGATGTTGATTTTAGAAGTTTGGATAATTTTCTAAAAATGTTTCTTGACATTTTGCAAATTTTCAAGTTCACACAGCTTGGAAACTCAGTTTGACCTAGCAAATCAAGTCCAATGGCTCTGAAATTCTGCTGGAGATCATTGGAATTAATAGGAAGAGTATGGCAAAATGTGGGAATTTTTAAAGGAATGGATCATTAGGAATTAAATCCAAAGCCTTTTGCTTCCCGGAATTATTGAGACAAAAATAAGGACTTTCATACTAATTTAAATGAGCCACTGAAAAGTAAAAACTATAAGGAGTCTAAAAAAAATTAGTTTGGAATTTTTGGACAAATATTCTTGGAGATATGGAATTTCTAAGGTTGGATCAAATCTGGAATTTTAATTGAACTGGAAATGTTTGAATAAAACATTGGGTCCACGGGTTTAAAATCCACCACAGAGATTTAAGCCACACGGGGCCACAAAAGTCTCATTGCGCATTGCCACGTTTGACCCCGTGCCACAGAAGATCAAAGAGGGGCATGCGGAGTATGGCAGAAGGGGTCCACCCGGAGGTTGTCTCCAACCTCTAACCAGGGAGATGGGCGGCGCTAGGCGACGGCAGCTCACCAGAAATGGCACAACGACGAGCTTGGAAACGCCAAAATGTGGGTAATATTATGCAAAAAAGGATCGGAAATCATCATTTGTCGATGGGGAACAGGAAATTGACGCAAATCGTGAGGATTTTGATCGGCAAGGGAACTTGATGAAAACCTAGGGTTTCGGCCTAAATTGGGGAAAACTGCTTGTATAGCTCTGCTAGACCACGGCTCATCAATAAAAACACACGGGGAGATGCACAAAGGAGTTGGGAAGAAGCTCCTGGATTGTATTAGGGCGAGGTGAATTGTCAATGAAGAATTTTTGAATATGAGCAATGGCGGTTCTATGAACAAGCCGGCACAACACTCGGAATTAACGATTAACAGTGCTACGAGTGGCCGAGCAGCTAGGGGAACACGAAGCTGAGGTGTTGGCGAACCTTATGTCGAAGTGGACCAAGCGGAATAGGTTGTTAGCTGGTCGGGCGATGACGAACTGTGGTGGCGCGGTGGCTCCGAGCAGAGAAGAAGGAAGAACGGCGTAGCAGTTGAAGGGATGGAGATGGAAGCTTTGTGGCGCCTCAAGGAGCTCGAGTGAGAGCTGGCGCAACTTCCATTAAGCTCAGCTGCGCGTGGAGTTGGCGGGGAGCAGCTGGTGACGTTGCACATCGGGCGGCAATACGGATTCACACTACAAGAGATTGGACTTTCTATGACAATTTTCAGATGACAAAGCATTTTATAGTCATAGAATCAATGCGTTTATGATAATTATTCAATGGATGACAAGCGTTTGTGACTAAAAATATGATTTAGTCATAAACGTTGTCACCATGCGCCTTTTCCAATCTTTATGACAGTAGCTCACGATAAAAGCGATGTAATGTGTTTGTCATAAAAAATCATTTTTTTAAAAAAGAACACCTTGACACAACCATGTGGATGCAGGCATGCCTCGCTCGCCCCCCTCCCCCAACACAGAGTATCTCGCGCTCTCCCCCCAACGCAGCTGGTCGGAGCCCAAATATAAAGGAGATGTGGAGGATCACTTACTTATGTACGGGATGTCTAACACATACACTCGATGGATACATCATGGAGAACCACCATTGGTCATGGTCACTGGAAGTGATTTCAATGAAGATATTGGCTGCAGTGTTGAGCATTTGGATGAAGATGTTGGCTGTAATGTTGAATTTGGAGCGAATGAGTCTCAAAATGACCTCGAAGATGATCAAATGTACCGTATGGTACAAGATATGTACCCAGATGAAAATCATGGTCCAAGAATGAAGTCAAAGTTTGCCACCATATTAGAAGAGATGGAATAGGTGCTACACCCTGATGGTCCCTATACTAGGTTTTCTTTTGTGGTGAAGTTGCTCCACATCAAGTCTTTTTATAGAATTAGCAATGTTGCATTCAATGCTTTTTTGGACCTTTCAAGTTCAACATTTCCAAATTGTTCTCTTCTTGCATCCTATGCTAAAGCGAAGAATGTTATTCGTGCATTAGGACTTGGATATGAGTCAATACATGTGTGTCCGAATAATTGTGTTCTTTTCTGAAAGGAGTTGGCTAAAAAGGATGCATGACCAATATGTGGTGCTTCAAGATGAAAGGATGGAGATGGACGAACGCATATTCCAGAAAAGATTCTAAAGTATTTTCCTTTTATTCCAAGGTTGAAGAGAATGTTTGGATCCAAAGAACTTTCCGCTCAGGCACAATGACACAAGTTGAAGAGGAAACCAGTGGACAATGAGCTTAACCATCCTGCTGATGTCGAGGCATGGAAGGATTTTGATAGGAAGTATGAATGGTTTGCAAATGATGCACGGAGTATCCGACTTGGCCTCACTACCGATCGGTTTAACCCATTCGGGAAGATGAGCTCCTCGTATAGCATGTGGCCTTTTCTTGTCCCTTACAACTTTCCTCCATGGCAATGTATGGAGCAATCCAACTTCATGATGTGCCTACTTATTCCAGGTATGACATGCCCAGTAAAGGATATGGATCTCTTTCTGCAGCCACTGGTCGAATGATTGTTAAATCTCTGGAGTAGTGTCCCTACTTTAGATGCATTGATCAAAAAAGAATTCAATATTCACGCTGTAGTCATATGGCGCAATCATGATTTTCAGAATTGAGCACACTTTCAGGTAGAATAATTAGAGGTTACTATGTTTGTGTCTGATGTGATAAAAATACTTGCTCCAAAAGACTTAGGAACAAGATTTGCTACATTGGCCATTGCAGTTTTCTTCCACCAGACCATATTTGGAGGAGAAAGAAAGATTTTGATGGTCAGATTGAAGAACGTGCACAGCCTGAGGAATTTACTCAGGATGAGTTGATGCAAAAATTGGCGAGGGTGGAACATGTAAGACCCGGGGACCATCCTAATAACAAAAAGAGAAAGGGGTAGAAGAAAGTCAATGCTAGAAGCATAGGTCAACTCTGGGGGATTTACCATATTGGTTTACTTTGAAGCTACATCATAATCTTGATGTTATGCACATCGAGAAAAATATATGTGAGGCCCTTCTCGGTACATTTCTCAACATCACAGGCAAGTCAAAGGACTCTATTACTGCAAGGCTCGACTTGAAAGATATGGACATAAGGCAAAATTTACACTTGAAGGAAGATGGGAATTCATCATGCTCTGTTCCACGTGCTCCATATGTGATGACTAAGACCCAGATAAGTGCTTTCATAAAGAATGTCAAGTTCCCAGATGGATATGCCTCCAACTTAGCAAGATGTGTTAGTGTTGATGAATGCAAATTACAAGCATCGAAAACTCACGATTGTCATATCCTTCTACAAAGGATATTGCCAGTCGTTCTGCGAGGGATCATCTATAAGGAAATATATGAAGCCATTGCTGAATAAGGTATATTTTTTCAGCATATTTGTGCTAAAAAATTAAAGTTAGATGCATTGAGCAGATTGAAAGGTGAAGTCCCAATAATATTGTGCAAGTTTGAGAAAATTTTCCCGCCTTCCTTTTTTGATGTCATGGTGCACTTGTCCATTCATTTAATCGATGATGCCATCCTAAGAGGTCATGTTCAATATGGATGGATGTACCCTGTAGAACGTGGGTTGTTGACCTTGAAACGTTTTGTGAGGAACATGGCAAGGCCTGAGGGCTCCATTGCAGAGGCATATGTCGCAAATGAGTGCTTGAATGCTTGCTCAAGGTATTTTGATGATGTTGACACTAGGCACAATCATGAGGACAGGAACAAAGAGTGTGTTCCTATGAGTACATGTGGTTTATCTATTTTCAGCATGGAGCAAATCTGTTGGGGGCATCGAGGCTTACATTTTATGAGAAGGATTATGATAGGATTGTTTGGTATGTCCTCAACAACACTGAGGAGGTCGAGCCATTTATAGAGTATGTCCTTCAATGCAAGTAACATAATGTTTTAATCTGTCTATCATTTAAAATTTTAGCTCTCACATGGGAATTGTGCACCTATTTGCAGGATTTACAGGAATGAGTTAGAGACATCTGGCAATTGTGATGTTGAAGGGAACCTTGCTAAGAAATTTCCAAGATGGTTTAAGAAACATGGGAGTCATCATTTAACTAATTTCAATTTTGGCTGTGAGATAATATGTCATTATTTAAATATTTTCAGTTTAGGAAACCTTGCTAATATATATTTTTTTACTGCAGCTTTCTACCCGAAGTTTTGTGAATGGAGAAGAAATCAATGAAGACCTATATGCATTGGCAAGTCTACCACTTCTCAGACTTCATATATGTTCAAGATGTATTGTTGATGGTGTCTGATATCACATCGTGGACCGTGAGAGTAGTAGAAGAACACAAAATAGTGGAATCATGGTTGAGGGGTCACATAATAGAGAAGATATAGACTTTTATGGTCAGCTGAAAGAAGTCATACAGTTGATGTACAACTCTGATGCCAATAGTCAAAGGACAGTGGTGTTACTCAAATGTGATTGGTTTGATACCTGTAGGAAGAGGTCTATGATGAAGAATGATGGATATTTCAAAAGCATCAGTCATGGCCATTGTTGGGAACAAGGATGATGCTTTCATTTTTGCCACACAGGCAACAAAGGTTTTCTACCTGGATGATGTCAAGCATGGTGAACCCTGGAAGGTTGTTCAAAAATTTTTGCATCCGCACTTGTGGAATGTTAATGAAGAGGAAAATGATGACACACAAGAGGGAGAGGTTGATCTGACATACCAAGACAATGAGCAGGAAATATCTTGAATTGAAATCGTGGAAGGATCTTCGATCGAAGAACAACCAGTCAATGGAGAAGATGGTATCCGTGTAGAGGCGTCCCTAGTTGATCGGATTCGTAGGCAACGGGATCTAGAAGTTGAAGAACATGACATGTACAGTGATGATGATGATGAATTGATGATACATTAGCACAGTATTATAGTGAAAATGAATGTACAATTATGATCCCTAATGATGATGGTCAGTTCAGTGATGTCGAGTAATCTGAGTTGTAAGCCAGAACTTCTCGGGCTTGTGTAAGCTGTTAACACTGTGTTCTCCTACTTTATCATTGATAATTTGTGTTCAAGTATTGCTGCCTGCAATAGAAACATATATTCTATTTACTATGAATTAATACATTTCCGCTGCATTTTTTCAAAATAAAATTAAATAAATTGCAAATATGTTCAAAAAATCCTGAAACTTGGCATGGAGTCCTAATATTGTCCCAAAAGATTGACATAAAAATTTCACATCATTTCGGGAAAGTGATAGTACACTTGTTCCCCAGCTTGAAATGAGAAGGAAAAAAGGCAAAAAGGTGATATAAGTTCGGAGCAATGGGGAATCGAACTCTACACACTGGTTTTATAGAAGTAGTAGGTAACCACTAAAATACATGAGTGATTTTGTATTGTTTATGCAAAACAACTTACTTTACTATAATTGTGAATAATTAAAATCCAACTTAAGGTGGGGCCAGTGCCAAAAATAATTTTTCTAATGTACTTTATCCACTAAAAATAACTTCAGTACATAAGGTTGTAGAAAATATTGTCAAATGTTTAATTATACAAATAAATTCATTTAAAGTCTTTTTGGACACGATATCAATGTTTTGGTTGTATCGTGATCTATAAAACTCCAAATTAGATAATTCCAGTTGTATCATATTCGTTACCTAAGAAGCAACATATCCATAAATTTTCATGTCATTTGCATCTTGCATCGAATCGTCACATCCATTTGATTTTGCAAGTCATTTTTAATAAAATAAAATAATATGCAAATGTGGTCCAGAAAATTTGAAACTTGGTATGTAGTCATATTATGGCAATAAAAGCATGATCAAAAAAATTAGACAATTGTGCATAAGTTGGTGTCAAGTTCTTCACAAATTAAGGCATATCAAACTAAGTTTCATAACATTGAAATTGAACTTTCTACCTTGTATTATATAAAAATTTATTTTCATTATTTTCACTTCTAATTTGGTGTAAACATTCATTTAGGATACTCATTTACTTAAGACTTACAAATTTACATTACTTAACACTTTTATTTTTATAAAAAATTTGATACTTGGTATGTAGTCATATTATGACAATAAAAGCATAGCAAAAAACAACTAGACGATGGTGTCAAGTTCTTCACAAATGAACACATCTCAAACTAAGTTTAATACCTTAAACTAGAACTTTCTACCTTGTAGTATATAAAAATTCAATTTGATAAAACATTGAATATCAAAGTTGTATATATTTTAATATTGAAAGTATTCATCTTTTGGACTACATCCAAAATCCTTTTAGGTCTTCAATTAGAGCTTAGTCAATATGGAGAGAATCGTAGTCAAATTTCCTAGGAAGCTCTCACTGACATGCATGTCCCAGCCCCATTCCCTCCAAATCTCTACGTACAGCTAATTCCTTCCATGTTGACTTTAATTTCCCTACATAATTTTGGATTTCCCTCCAAATTATTTTGGGGGCACAAAATTGACCCCACGTCTTCCTCTGTCTAAACCCTACCCCCACGTCTCCTCCCTCCAGATTATTTAAGGGGTTGAGGGCGATCGCCGGATCACGTTCACTCCCCCCTTCCAGATCACGCTCCTGTTCACACCCCCATTCACGCCTTCAGTATCTAGACAGTCGACTCCCTCCCTCCTTCCTGTTGCCGCTCCAACCACAAGGAAGATGCCCCCGGGGAGGATCATGGCAAAATCATCTATGAAGGTCCCAGGTACATCTCGGTTATTCACCCTCATGGTTATTTCTCGGCTATTCAGTGCCACGAGCGCCAGGGCCCGACGCGGTGAGAGGACGTGCGACCCTGCCCGAATACTGTGTGTTCTGCAGAAGTATGAGCCGATGGACCTACCGACTGCGAATCGAGAACAACGGTTTTCATCGAAGAATCCAGAAGTCACGCCTTTGAAAACAAACGGTGTCTCGGAAAGGGTCGCACACCTTCTTGTGTGCGGTCCTGCCGCACAAAATTTCCTTCCCTATATGCGAACATGACTTTTTTCAATTTCAGACCCGTTTCGTTCTTGTTTAAATAATGGAGTTTACACTAGATTGGTGTGTATGCATAGCTTGGGTTGTTCTGATGCAGTATTAGATTTTGATGTTCAGATGCTTGTTTAGCTTGGGTTGTTCTAATGAAATGCTATTGTACTACTACTATTACTATCACTTTTGATTATTTCATTTTCATTAACTTGCCACTGATTCTAATGTACTAATGTATCTTCAGAACCATTGTTAACTGACATTGAGAAAAAGAGAGCTAAGAATATCATGAGGATCGATCAGAGGATGCAACAATTGGGTATCAAAAGACTATCAGAAATTCTTCATCAGTCCAATGCTAGGAAGAAACCAAGTAAAAACAGGAAGGAAAATGACCAGCTTTGTGAAAGCACTGAACTTGAGGTACCAACTCTTCTACTAAAAAACATGTTAGCCATTTTGAATGATATTTGTATGTACCTTTGAAGTGGAAATCTCTCAGTATCTTATGGTGTCATGTCTCTGTTTACTTTGTAAGGTTGTGCCATTGCCTGCTGTTACAACAGGGGCATCATCCAAGAGGGTTGTGGCACCTGACAATTTCCAACAAACAAGGTGCACTAGGCAGAGTGTCATGAGAGAAAAAGAAGCAGTTGTCCTAAGCCTAGTTGAAGCAACAGAGGTACCGCCACCAATACCAGATTCTACTTCTATCCAGACTGATGAAGGGATGGACATTGCTGAAGGAGGCAAGTGCCTTCAACTATTTATTTCAATGTCAGTTTATTTGATTTGATTCATTCATAATAGTCGCATGAATCTTATTATTGACAATAAGGTTTCTGAAATGTATTATTTAGCACCCTAACGGCAAGTACACAAGTTGAGCATTGGGGAGCGAGTATGGGCATAGAACTGGATAGCATAACCAGAGGTTTAGGGACTAGGATACTGGTTGTTATAAAGGAAGGGAAAAGAAGGCCGGAGGCACCTATGCAAGCTGCAAAGCTAGCTTCTGAGGGTGGGATCACACTCAGGTAGCATGTACCCATACTTACAAGTTGGAAAGAATACAAGAAGGACAAAGGCCAATTCAAAGACCAAGTGGACAACATTGGCAAACTATCTGTAAGATGTTGTTCGACTAGTTCAATATATGCTAATTTTGTCCTTTGCATTTTTAAATACTAATGTTATGCTATTCAATGTATAGATTAATTTAAGCATGACCGGTGAAAAGGAGAATGCAACTTCTATGTGTGCTGACATGCTAAAGGGTGGAACACGCCAAATGAGGTATAGGCTCAAGAAGCAATACTTCGATGGGGTACCGGCAAATCAAGTTAGGACTACATTACCATGTGCGTCTATAACAGATGAACAATGGAGAAAATTGATAGACCTGTGGTCTAACCCAAAACACAAGGTATGGTTTATGTCAATATTTGGTTTTCTGTGAGTCTGCTATATTGCTCATATAATACTAGATTGCTGCCAATATTTGTTATATTACTTATGTTATACAATTGTGTCATGTCTAGGAAAAATGTGCAAAGATCAAATAGAACCGTGAAAAAATTAAGTTTCACCACTGTACTGGATCTCAGTCTTACATTGCAGCAACCTATTGTTGACGGCTGTTATATACCAATTTCACCCATCAATATAACTCAATTATGTGAAGGAAATATCATTTCTTGCACACATCACATTTCTATTTAACCTATTTCCACTTGTACTTGGAGAGATTGGTGCATGCAGATATTTTATCAGAATTGAAGTGAAACAAGGGGATGGATCCTATAAAATACCATCCCAGCCAAACAAGTACTGACATGTGGCACCACATGGATCAAATGGCCCACAAACAGAAGTATATGAGGCCATCCAACCGTGTAGCACCCATATCAAGGGATGGGACCCATCTAGCAGTGACCTGGAGAAAGCACACGTGAAATGGTGCAAATACCAGGACGGCTGACTCCCTAGTCAAATGACTTGGTCCTAGCACCAAAATCGGTCAATCGCCACATGTTGGCTCCTCCTGGCTTAAAGAAGTCAGTGGTGACTAGTTCGCTTTTGGTGGCGGGAACCAACTTTTCTCCAAGCTATAAATAGGACCTCTCACCCCTCACTTCAACACACACCACTTGAGCATCATTCTATTGTATACACTAGTTCTCCTAGTTCCTCAGTGGAGGTTAGGCTGTAGAGAGGAGCCTCTAGTCCCAAGTCCAAGTTGGGAAAGGTATGACATGTATCTTTTCTTATATTTGTGACTTTATGCACAATAAAGATATTATTTTAGTCTTCTTTTATTCATATACTTAGATGAAGCTTTTCTTGTTTGATTGTGGATTCCATGTATGTGATAGGAGTAGTCTTTATGATTATGCCATATCACTCTTCATATATCATCATAAACACTACAAACCTCCACTATAGTCTAATTAGTTATGATATGATCATGTTAATATGAATAACTTATGCTATGTATCAATATTGGTTCAACGATGATTTTGTTCATTGCCTTAGGATGGCTTGTGCCATGGCTCCTAAGGTATTTATTTAATATGCTAGCATGGTGCTAGGTTAGTTAAGTAGTGTTGGATGTCTCATAGACCCACAGATTGAAGAGGTAGGCAGTGGATGGTGACAGCCCTATCTGTCCTTTGTAATCCTCCATGTTCGGCTATGCCACATGCTCTTGGCGGGAGTCATCCTAGTATTGCTAGGGGTTAACCCGTGCCCGATATGTTGAACAACTTAGCATAAGTATTCACCATTGACATGCTCATTAGTATCTAACCTAGGCATATGTGTATTAGAAGCATTGTAGGAGCAACTCCCCAATTCTTAGTCTAGCCTCCATTAGGACACATCTACCCTTTAGAATAGATTGCTTAGGTGTGTGTCACACTACCTATATATTATGAACTTACCCATGTCTTAATAATTGATTAGTATCCCATAGCTTGATCATAGGAGTAGTGTCTACTTTACTCCATTGCCTTCCTTTGGGATAAATACGATACCCTTGGGAATCCTCTTGGGTGAAATGCTACACGACAGTTTTCGTGCGCTTACGGACCTCATCTCTTACTAAAGATGATCTGCGACGTTAAAAAAATGTCAACAAGCATTTCTGGCACCATTGCCGAGGATCGAAAAGGAGTTAAATGATAACTATCACTTGTGATTAAGATATAGATACTAGTAGTTATTAGACAAGATTACCCTTGTTTTGTTTTCTCCTTTTGTGGTGAAAGCAGGGTAGTGTTGGCTAACCCGTTTCATGGGATGGCCAATGAAGACGCTAGTGCTCAACTACAAGATGATTGAAGGCGTACCTCAACAAATGTCCCCTAGGCAACACCATTACCTTTTGCGGAAGAACTTCAACTTTCAGTGGGAACCAAAGTCATCCATCCCTAAGCTTGGGGGAGGCTCCAAGAGTTCTTCTTGGTTTGCATTCATCATGGGGTGGATAGTTGGCTCTTCATCCAACACTCATGTCATGGGTTGGCTCCTCCAATCTATGACCACATTCATGCTGGAGTTGAAGAAGTCCTATTCCCATTCATCATGGATGAGAATATGGTCTCTACTCAAGGGTTGGATTGAAGAATGCTCTAGTTCCCTTAGCTTGACACGCACACTATTTAACAAGGTGCAAATGCTAGATAAGAAACTACACCTCCCATTGAAGTATCATGAAGATTGAGCCAATGGATAAGTGTTTGGATGATCCAAGCTATGGATATTCACATGATTTGTGAAAATCCATGCCAACATGGGTCAATTGGGGAATCATTTTCCTAAGATACATGAGGATTATTCCTTTCAACACAACTCCAATGGATATCACCTACAAGAGGTCAAGGGTGGAATCCATATCACCATTGTAATCAAGGAGGCTATGTGGATTTCAAGGGATTTAAGTTCAACTAGCCTACCTTGAAGTATCTTGTCCATAGCCAATCAAGAAATCAAGACAATATGAAGCTCTTGGCCAAGGACAAGAAACTTAAAGAGCATTCAAGATCCAAGATATCCCACAATCACTGGATGGGATTCCTACCCTTCGACCAAGCCCATGCAACCTAGGGAAAGCGACATTGTGGATGAAAAGTTTCTTGTTTGATTGTGGAGTCCACATATCATCATGCCCAAGGAAGCTTTTGATCCATGATCAAAGTATGGGTTGACCTTAAGGAATGTCAAGAAGGTTGAAGTGACACCCCTAAAGAAGGAGAAGTCTCACAATGCTCATAAAGGAATATCTTCAAGAGGGAGAAGCCGTCACTACATCAACAAGTCTTCATCACAATGATGAAGAGGCTACGGCCATCATGTGGTCCACATGTACAAATGACATGCCAAAGGATATTTGGCATGTCAATCAAGAGAAGTTGTCCACATCTTCAACTCCGGGATTGGACGACAAATCACCGCACTAAGCAGGACAAAGGTAAGTCCCACTCACCGGACTTCATAAATTCGGTGAGTCCTTGCCAATAGGTTAATTGGTAGTTATATCATATTTGATTTCTCAATTGCATATTTGAACTACCCATCAATCTTTGCATTTGCATTTAGCATGTTTGAATTTCCACACTTGCATGTTGGAAAGTAAAATTTCCAACCTTCCAAAAACAACAATTTTGAATTAGGAAATAAATTTATTTGGATATGAACCTTGGGCATAACCACTTGAATTCATCTACCTAATTCAAACAAAAAATATTTCCCATAATATTCATTGCATTTGCAAGTTGTTTCAAGTTGGGCAAAACAATTTGACAAAGGGGTACAATATGCTTTTTAGCTAACGTGACCCATTTTTGAATTGTTTTGTTTGTTCTTGATTTTTGTGCAGCTAGGCCAAAATTTGTAAAGAGGTTGGAAGGCCCCATCAAGCGCATATCCATCCATCGATCTCATTTTGAGTTCATGGTGGAGGAATGCTCAAGATGGTGGCCCAATGGAGGAACAAGATGAAGCTCATTCAACTCCAACCTCAACTTGGAAGGAGACATTGAACATGAAGGCTACACCAAAATCCATGGTCGTGAGTTTCTCACACAACGACCTTCAACCAAGACTACTCTTCAATTGAGGTACAAGTTCAAATTTTCGGTCATTTGAATTGCATTAGGATTAAATGATTTTTGCTTACATCAGTAAGGAAGGTTTACACCTTCTCATCATTCAATTCGTATGCATCCTCACGAGAGTAAGTGTTGACATTACTCTTTTTTATTCTTCAAAAAGGAATGTCACCTTACTTGGGAATAAATTTAAACAAGTACCTAGAATTTTATAAGCAATGCTAAAATTGACTTAGACATTTTCTGCCTGGGTAACGCTTATGGAATGACTTAATGGTTGAATTGGTATGCAGCAACCTAGGAATAATGATGTCCATAATTTTGATCTGAAACTCATTCATGCATGGATCACTAAATTTTAAATTGCTAGGCAAGAAATAAAAAAATGTTCCGGAGGATAAAATTGAGAATCTTGTTTGCCATGATCCAAATCATAAATATTTGCTCTTGTAAAAAACTATGATTGTTTGAAATTTTACAAAATGAAGATATCCATATAGTGTATTTATATCACTTGCATTTCTATGAGTAGGAGCTTTAGAAAATGTTCAACTTTATTTATCCATAAAGCCCCACTCTTATCAATGAATAATACATTGTTTATAGATACACTTGAAATTGGACCCAATGCATCTTTGATTTTGCTCTTCCACGTACGTACAAATGAAGACTCGGTTACCTAACTCGAAAATTTATTTGTACAAATATCGGAAGCTAACCATCCCTCTCTATCATAGAGGGAAAGTTTGCAGGAGTAATATTACTATGCATGCATTCAAAGATCCAATTATTGGGAACCCTAAGAGGATTCCATTTCAACATCTCTTGGCCAAGGAGTAAATTAGGATGGTTGCTACCTATCGGAGATTAAGCCCGAAGGTCAACCATAACTATACGAGGCCGGAGGTTTGTCATGGAAACCTTCCATGAGCAACCGATGGGCTGCTACGAATATGTGAGAGCATTATGCTATCGATTATTCTAAGCACTCATTCAAGCTCAAGAGAATTGCCACCATCATTGGGTCTAAGTTATTCCTTTTTGGCTAAAAGGCATGATGTACCTTAACCAAGGAATGACAAGTTCACACTCAATGTATATTAGGTGCAAGCATGTGGCTAAATGGTATGTTATACCTTAGTCAAGGAACAACAGATCACACTCAACCCATGTTGAGTGCACGTCATCCCTTTGTGGTTATAGCTATGTTGTATTTTAGCCAAGGAATAACGGATTGTACTCTACACATGTAGGGTACATGTCACTCCTTTGTGGCCAAAGATTATCATTAACTTAGCCAAGGACTGACAGATCACACCCAATGCATTAGAGGTACAAGTTATTCCTATATGGTAAGAAGGTATGATACACCTTAGCCAAAGAATGATGAAAGACACTCAATGCATGTTGAGTGCACGTCATTCCTTTGTAGCCAAGGGTTATTATTACCTTAGCCAATGAATAACAAGGTACATCCAAACTATGGAAACCTTAAGGTGTGGATGAGCGACATCGACAACACTCTCCTCGACCACACTCGTGGAATCCATGGAAGGCAACCCAACATCGACACTCAACCCCTCCAATGTCAAAGTCATGCTGCAATAAGGTTAGGCCAACCTCATGGCCTAAATCCGTCGTTAGGGTTTCAGCTCCTATCGCGGACTTTGACCAAGAAAAAGCTTGGGGGAGGACCCCCACTTGAGGTAACTTGTATCACATCCCTTTCATATTTATTTCCATTCACCCATCATCCACCTTACATATAAAAAAACTTAAAATAGAAAAAAAGTAGAGTAGATTTCCTTTCAAAATAAAATAAAAGATGTGCGGTAAGAATGATTTGGAATTCACATAGATGGAATGATGAATAGTTGCTCTGTTTTAATTTTCCCAAGTCCCTAGTTTATGACTAACTACTCTCCAAAATATTGCTTTCATTGGCTAGAATTACTTTTGCCTTGATTCAGAAATTGTGGGTAGCAAAAGCTTAATCCAATTCTAAGTTGTTGTGAGATATGATATAGTGATAGGGCTGTTATTCCTAGTTTGAAAGTGAAACTTAGATTTCCATAGAAATTCTAAAAAGATTTAAGTTACTCTCATTATATTGGAAATACCTACCAAAGCCATATGATACATTACATTGATAGACCTTATGCATATGCTTTTTATCTTCACATTGAGCTTTGTCAAACTAGTATAGACCTATGTGAGATTTAATTCATTACTTTTTGAATTATAGACTTCACTTGCACATGCTATACTTCTACACTAGAAGTAAGCATATTCCCATCATACCACCATTCCACAACAAAAAGAGAAACTCCATACCATTCATTCTTAGTACTCTCTCCAAAATTTCTTGCATAAAAAGAGAGTAGAAGACATGGCTACAAGAAAAAGAAAAAGAAAGTGCATGCTTACATCATAAGCATGAGAAAAAAAGAGAAAGAAAAATAAAGTAGACATATTTCATCCCTGCAAAATAAGAGAGTCCACATAAAAAGGAGTCATCTCAAATATCCATATTCACTTCCACTCCATTACACATGCACAAGTCTTGAATCAAATTGTTTTGAATTGATTTCTCCTAAGGCTTGCTTTTTTGACTTAGCAATATTATGTGTTGCAAATATGCCTACTATATTCCCTACCAAGCTCCACATACAAGCATTTTTTAGTGGTGGGATGAATTTAGGCAACATGTCTTGGTGAGGATATATTTCCACTACACATAAAGGAGAGACTAAGAGAATCAAATTGACGTACTTATAATTTAAATTGAACTCTCTAGAATTTGAGTGGAACTTGATCTCTAGGGTATGTGTGCTCCATTTGATGTTCTATCTTTCAACCACCCATGAATAGGAGATGGTATAAGCCCCATAATGACTTAAGATGGGTGAAGTACCATGCCAATTTTTGCAATACTAGGTAGAGTATTTTGTTGTGCACATGGTACTTTTGAAAAGTAGAACATTGTAGCAACTCCTGATCATCAACCTAAAGTCTTGACTTTGCTCAGGATGAGCAAAGGATAAACTTGGGGGAGTTTGTTGACGCTTGTTACATACCAATTTCACTCAGCAATATACCGCAATTATGTGAAGGAAATATCATTTCTTGCACACATCACCTTTTTATTTAACCTATTTCCACTTGCACTTGGAGAAATTGGTGCATGCAGCTATTTTATACGAATTGAAGTGAAACAAAGGGATGGATCCTATAAAATACTATCCCAACCAATCAAGCACTGACATGTGGCACTACATGGATCAAATGGCCCACAAACAGAAGTATCTGAGGCCATCCAACGGTGTAGCACCCATATCAAGGGATGGGACCCACATGGCAGTGACCTGGAGAAAGCACATGCGAAATGGTGCAAAGACCAGATCGGTCGACCCCCCTAGTCGGCCGACTTGGTCCTGGCACCAAACTCGTTCAATCGCCACGTTTTGGCTCCTCCCGCCTTGACAAAGTCAGTAGTGACTGATTCACGCGCTTTTGGTGGCGGGAACCAACCCTTCTCCAGGCTATAAATAGGACCCCTCACCCCTCACTTCAACAAACACCACTTGGGCATCATTCTATTGTATACACTAGTTCTCCTAGTTCCTTAGTGGAGGTTAGGCTGTAGAGAGGAGCCTCTAGTCCCAAGTCCAAGTTGGGAAAGGTATGGTTCATGTATTTTTTCTTATATTTGTGACTTTATCTGTAATAAAGATATTATCTTTAGTCTTCTTTTATTCATATACTTGGATGAAGCGTTTCTTGTTTGGTGGATTCCATGTATGCGGTAGGAGTAGTCTTTATGATTATGCCATATCACTCTTAATCTATCATCATAAACACTACAAACCCCCACTATAGTATAATTAGTTATGATATGATCATGTTAATATGAATAACTTATGCTATGTATCAACATTGGTTAACCGATGATTTAGTTCATTGCCTTAGGATGGCTTGTGCCATGGCTCCTAAGGTACTTAATATGCTAGCATGGTGCTAGGGTAGTTAAGTAGTGTTGGATGTCTTGTAGACCCACGGATTGAAGAGGTATGCAGTAGTTGGTGACAACCCTACCTGTCCTTTGTAATCCTCCACATTCGGCTATGCCACAGGCTCTTGGCGGGAGTCATCCTAGTATTGCTAGGGCTAAACCCGTGCCCCATATGTTGAACAACTTAGCATAATTATTCACCATTGACATGCTCATTAGTATCTAACCTAGGCTATGTATATGTATATTAGAAGCACTGTAGGAGCAACTCCCCAATTCTTAGTCTAACCTCCATTAGAACTCATCTACCCTTTACAATAGATTGCTTAGGTGTGTGTCACACTACCCATATATTATCAACTTACCCCTGTCTTGATAATTGATTAGTATCCCATTGCTTGATCATAAGAGTAGTGTTTACTTTACTCCATTGTCTTTATTTGGGATAAATACGATACTCTTAGGAATACTCTTGGTGAAATGCTACACGACAGTTTCCATTCACTTGCGGACCTCATCTCTTACTAGAGATGATCTGTGACGTTAAGCAATGTCAACAAGCATTTCTGGCGCCATTGCCGGGGATGATTTGTTAATGTTTCTTAGTAGCTGTCAACAACTATGTGGCGGTAAGAATATAAACCTATCATGTCATGTGGTTGTATGACAGCATGCATGTGTTGGAACATATTTTCCTCTTGCGTGTGTATTTTAACATGATCGTTGCTAATGACATTCTATGTCTGTGAACATTTTAGAAGCAAGAAAAATACAAAGATACAAAGCCCACTGCCATTGATCTATTCAAGTTGACGCATTGCAGCAAAACTAAGGGTTTAAGTGAAGATGCCAAGAAAGCTGCAATAAATATATATTTTTTTTCTGTAGTACATTGCATAATGAACCGTATAAATAAATACAAACCTGAAACATGTACAAGAAGGGGCGCAGGAAAAGATTTGTACAGAGATTGTTGCCCAAGTGTTGTCAAAGTCAAGCACATTCCTTCGTAACGTGGGACTTCAGCAGCCTGTTGCCACTCCAAAATCTATTTCACCGCAGATGCAAGAGCTACAAGCTCAATTGGAGGCCGAGAAGGAAGAATCTGCAGGACTTCAGCTAAAGGTCCAGAGGTTGGAAGCCCACGCAGAAGAATCCGAGGCAAAAGGGCAGAGACAAGCTGAGGAGATTGAGAACCTAAAGAAGGCAACAGTAGATGCTCAGAAGGCAGCAATAGAAACTCAGAACCTCATGCAGCAGATGATAGCATTTGGACAGAGTCAGATCACTCATCAGACCACTCTTCTTTGACTTGGCTAGGTACACATCTTGAACTTCTGATATACCTCTTCTGACATAATGTAGTTTCAGTTTCTTGTTCTTGGACCTCTCAATTTTTTTTTGATATACTAGGCTAATAATTATTTTTGGTTGCTTGCAGGTTACGAGTTTTTGATGCTGCTGGTTCCTGCTGGCTAGAATTTTTTGTGTTGGTTGCTGGCAGGCTTGAATTTTTGGCATTGGGTGCTTGGTGGGATTGTTTGGTGCAGGAACTTGGCGCTAGCTGCTAGAACCTTTTTTTGTTGACTGAAACTTGTTTAGTTAGCTGCTATGAGCATATTGTCGTCCTTTGAAATATGCAAATGTATAAGCTATGATGGTATCTTATATGAATGTCAAATTTGAATATATATGACAATTGATTGATTGGACCAATTGAATTATATTATATATGATAATTATTTATTAAATGGGCTATTTAATGATCATTGTTTATTAAGGGCTAAGCCCAAATAATAAATACTATCAATAAAATAGCCCATGGCGGTATATGGGCCAATTCGGTCTGATTATGGGCTAAGCCCAACTAATAAATAGTGTCCACAAAATAGCTCATGGTATATGGGCCAATTGGGACAAATTCATTGTGACAATTATTTTTGTCATGAGGTTTGTGCCACATCATCTGCCGTGTCACCTACCACATCATCTGCAACATCAGATTCGCCATGTCAACGGACATGTGGCAGCACCTGGTCAGATATGTTATGACAAATATAGTGACAAATAACATTGTCATAAGTTGGTGATAAATGTGTAATTGTCACTAAGACTAATGACAATTGGGTCTATTAGTCACGGAAGGGGGATTATGACAGGACTTCTATGACAACAACCATATTATCACCAGTGTGTCATAGAAGGGGTACAATGACAAGAAAATGGTTGTAATTGTCATAATCGGTTTGTCATAGAAAGGTCTAAGCTCTTGTAGTGTCAGCAACTTGGCAGCGATGGCGACCAGAAAATCCCCCATCACGGCCATGAAAACTAAGAGGCAAACGGTCAGGTAATTGCGCAAGGTCGAGGAGAAGCTCGAGGGCACAAGGAATCGATCACTTCCCACCATGCAGCATTGAGTTCTCTGGGAAGAGAGATACCGTCAGTAGCTTCGCCGGCCGCCCCATGGTGAGGAAAACCGTGAGCACGGAGCAACTTGCTGTGAAGGACGGTCGTGCACCCATCAGCAGCTTCAGAGAACAGGGAAGACACCGGACAAGGTTGGGTGACGGTGAGGCAGAGAAGCGGCAACGGTGAAGGAAAACACCCTGTTTTTCTTGCTTGTCTGGTCAAGGACAGAGGAGAAGCAACACAGCTTGCTATGAGTCGATAAGGAGGCCCAAAGAGTATCTTCCTTGCTGGTTTGCACATTGAAACAAGCAGGAGGTGGTGCATGCACTGGCCCTGCATGGCGCCATGGCAAGAATCATAGAGGAGTGAAGAGATTTTGCTCTGTTCTGGACAATGACAGGTGGGACCCACAAGCTTGACCCAATCCCCTCACTGTTAAGTAAATTGCCACACAAACATGCTCTGAAAATTTTGAAAATTGGCAGCTATGGTAATTCAGATGTCACGAGTTCATATTTGTAGTCCAAATTGATGTTTGACAAAGTTAAAGATAGAATGTGAATTCAAAACCGAGTTCGAACACCCTCATATGGATTGATTAAAATAAATGGCAAAGGAGGTCAAAAACTTGTCAAAATCGATAGGAGTGATATTTGAATTATGAGAAAACTCTAGGGAACTCAAATTTGGAGTTGCCCAAATCTGAATTGAAGAATTTGAATTGATTTTGAAACTCCCATATAGAGTTCAATTTGAATATCACATAGGAGCACTATGCTTCAAAACTCAATTTTTCTTACTCAATGCGATTCTTGAGCTAAGGTTTGCACTAGAAATTTTTAGGATTCATAACTTATCTCATGTTAGTTGAAATTCTATTTAAACTTGAATTTTTTTTAAGTTATCATTTTTTTATTCCGTTCTTTAAATGTGGAATTTTACATTTGTTTCTTGGATGACCATGACACAAGGGACCTACCCAAGAATTGACAAGTCCCAAAGATGCTTTTTCTATCCACCTTACATCCGACATAACCTGCATCGGAATATCCGATGAGATTAAAGTTTGAACCTTTTGGATACAAAAGCCCAATGTTAGGTGTGTAAACTAAATAATGTAAGATTCTCTTAACGGGGGTCAAGTGAAACTCCTAACTGCGGCTTGAAATCTTGCACACATACAAACACTAAGAATAATATCGAGCCTAGATGCACAGAGGTAAAGTAAGGAACCAATCATGGAGCGATATACTTTTTGGTCCACGCTTGGTCCATTTTGCTTGAGGTTGAGGTGTCCATTTGTCGCCATGAGCGTCTTGATGGGTGTGGCCTTGTATATCAAACTTATTGAGTATATCTTGAGTTTACTTTGTTTGACATATGAATGTGCCTTCCTAGAGTTGCTTGACTTGGAAACCTAGAAGAACTTCAACCCCCCCCCCCCCCCCATCATGGACATCTCAAATCTCTCGGTCATAATCTTGTCTTGATCTTCGAACTCGGCGGTTGCTCCACATACACTTCCTCCTTGATTAGATCGTTAAGAAAAGCACTCTTCGACTTGTGCATATCCCTTTGCAACAAGTCATGCCTTGTTTCTTGGCACCACCCCGTGTTCGTCTTGCTTGTTGTGGAACACTCACTTGGTGCCTACAACGTTGCATTTGGTCCCTTCACAAGTTTCCACACTTGATTCCTCTTGAAGTTATTCAACTCTTCTTGCATCGTCATCACCCAATACGGATCTTGTAGTGCTTCTTCTACCCTAAATCGTTCCAAACAAGACACATAAGAGTAATGTGCACAAAAATTGACCATATGGGATCGAGTTGTTACCCCTTGGAGATATCTCCAAGTATGTTGTCAACGGGGTGATCCCATTGAACACTTTGATGAACTCATGGATGAGGCACTTGAGGTCTTGATTCAACTTCCTCTTCATCTTGTTCTTCGTCTCCCCCTTGATCATTGCCACCATCTTGGTTTTCCTCTTCTTGCACTTGATGGTCTTTATCTTGGGAGTTTTTTGCTTGATCTTGAGAGGGAGGCTCCATTTGTGATGGGGATGGATCACTTGGACCTTGCTCTTCTTGAGGTCGAATGTCTCCAAGTGCCATCCTATTCAATGCTACTTATGGTGCCTCCTCCTTATCTAGAACACATTGATCAACTTGCTCCACTTGGGAGTCATTACTCTCATCAAACACCACGTCACGTGCGATTTCAACACAACTGGAGGTTTTGTTGAAGACGCAATAGGCGTCAGCGTTTGAGTCATAACCAATTAATAAACCTTCATCGGATTTTGAAGCAAACTTTGAAGTCCTAGGATTCTTGCTAAAAATTTATCAGTTACTACCGAAAACTCAAAAGTATGAGATATTAGGTTTGTTACCAGTTAGGAGCTCATACGGAGTTTTCTTCAATTGATGATAGCGGTAGAGGCAGTTGGTAGCGTGATAAACGATGTTGACCACTTCCGCCCAAAATCGATATGATGTATTGTACTCATCAAACATGGTTTTTGACATCTCCATGAGAGTACGGTTCTTCCTTTCGGCCACCCCATTTTGTTTGGGGGAGCAGGGGGCGAAAACTCATGTTTGATGCTTTCCTCATCCAAGTATTCTTCCACTTGAGTATTTTTGAATTTGGTGCCATTGTCAATTCTAATGTTGTTGACCCTCAAGGAGAACTCATTTTTCAGCTCTTCTTAAGAATCTCTTGAGGACATCTTATGTTTCACCTTTGTCATGCAAGAAAAATACCCAAGTGAAGCGAGAAAAGTCATCAACAATTACTAAGCCATATTTGTTACCGCCAATGCTTATGTAAGCAATGAGACCAAAGAGGTCCATGTGAAGCATCTCTAGCGGTTTTGACATCGTCATCACTTTCTTGGCGGGGTGTGAAGCTCCAACTTGCTTCCCGGATTGACATGCGCTACATGGTCTATCTTTCCCAAAGACAACATTCTTTAGCCCACGGATGTTATCACCCTTTAGAAGATTTTGCAAATTCCTCATACCAACATGGTCTAGCCTCCTATCCAAAGCCGCCCCATATTAGTCTTTGCCATCAAGCATGTGTCAAGTTGGGTTTTATCCGTGATAAAGTCTACAAGATAATGCTTGCCCTTCAACACAACTTTTAGGGCAACTGAGTTATCGCTTCTTCTAGAGACGGTCACACCATCGTGAGTGAATAAACAATTATAATCATTCTCACATAGTTTATATATAGACAAGAGGTTATAATCTAAAGATCCACCATGAAAAACACGTGTGAAAGAGAGTGTTGAGTAGAAATAACAATTTTACCAACACCGGGGACTCTACCTTGGCTATTGCTGCCAAAATAGATGCCCTCGCTTTGATCGTCGTTCTCCTCATACTCAATGAACATCTTCATCTCTTCGGTCATGTGGTTTGTGCATCCGCTATCGAGTACCCATTTTGAGCCACCGGAGGAGTAAGCCTACAAAACAAGTTAGACTTTTGTTTTAGGTACCCAAATATGTTGAGTCTTTTGAGGTTAGTCACAAGGCATTTGGGCACCCACACACAAAATTTAGGACTCTTATGGTGTGTCCTTACATATTTAGCATACATATATCCAAACTTTCTTCTCATAAGTACAAAAGATGCATCAAATTCATGAAACATAGTAGAGTTCACATTTTTAGCATTTTTGACATTTTTACCATTTTCATGTGAAGTAGATGCATGAGTGTTGTTTTTGGGTTGATATGAGTCTTCTTTGATAAAAGCAACAAACTCCTTGTTATTTTTGTGGAGTCTAGCAATTTGCTTTCCTCCCTTTGATTATCCAAGGCCATCCTTGACAAGAGGAGATCTTGAGGTCGAATATGCACTACGTGCATATTTGATTTCTCCTTGACAAATATATCACTCTTGTGAGTGCGCTTGCTCTCTGCCTCTTTGGTCCCATTTTTCAATTCTTGAACATGATTAGCACAATTGCAAGTTCTAGTGTTCGACTCCATATTTGATGATGATGAGCCCCTTGGGAAGGAGGACGTAGAGATACTTTATTTGAGAGTGTCGAATTGTTCTTCAAGACCATTGTGAGTTTTAGTCAAACTCACAAAGTTGTTTTGGAGTACAACTGTTGAAGCGTACGAACGATACTTCCCCCGATACTACTAGATTATAGCCCGGAGAGGTTCTTGTATCGGTTTGGGCGCGCGGAGATCTTAGATGAGAAGGTGACACAGATGATTTACGTGGTTCGGGCCGCCTGAGCGTAATACCCTACTTCATGGGATGTGTGTTGTTGTATTATGGATTTGATCGTGCTTGTGTGCGTATGAGCTTGATTGTCTTTACTGTGCAGCGCATCCCTTTTGACCAAGAGATGGCTGTTACATGGGTTGCCTGGCCCAACATATGGCCCCAACGGTTATTCTTGCCTAATACATAATTAGGTGTGTTTAAGCACCCTAATAACATGATAACGCGCCTTAATGGTGGCGTTACCAGTATTAAGGGTCTTCTGATCATTAATAGTGCATTAATGGCACAATATCAGGCCTTGTAATTGTAGCAATAAGAGTCCTTTGATTGCTTATGCCGTTGGAGATCGCCTGTATTCCCGTTGGTGGCGTAGGTCCGGCCGCTTGACACGTGGTAGGTCTGGAGCTTTCTCTTCCGGGGAGGTAGGTCTGAAGCTGCTATACAAGTGGAGGCACCAGAGCTTCCTTCTACTAGGGGTTAGGCCTGGGGTCACTGTACACGTGTCAAGTACAGAGCTCCCCTATGTAGGGGGTTCGGCTTCGGTCTTGTGTTACACGTGACAGTGTCGAAGCTCCCCTATGTAGGACGTGGGTCTAGTGCCGTTTGACACGTGGGGCCTATGGAGGTATTCAACTTTGACAGGTGGAACTCCCTTGTGCTTCTTGCGGTATCATGGGGTACCCGGTATGCAGGGTACCAACAGTGGCCCCCAGGCCCACCTCTGGGAGAAACTCTTTGGGTTAAGTTATTCTACCGGAGGTGGGTCCATCCTTGATTCCTGCGCTGCAACTTCAAAGGTCTTCTGATGTACTGTTGGGGCGATGGTTCGGGGTTAAACCATCGCCGCATGGCTTGTTTTGAATGCGGCAGATGAGATCTTTGAGTGCGGATCTCACGCAATTGAAGGTCGTTGGTTCCCAATACGAAAACAATATCAGTTTCGGGCGCCTTGTCACACTGTTGCCCTCGGGATTCCCGCCGCCCATCATAACAACGGTTCGCCTGGGGTAATAACCTCGACTTCTTCGTCGGGGTGGCCCTGGGCCAATTCGTCATTGACGGTGTAGATTCTTTGTAATGTGGACTTGCTCTCGTTGCGGTTTCCATCCAAACGTCGTGGAGGCTTACTTAAGAAGGAAAGTCCGCACGGCTTGAGGACTCTTTACGCTTTCAATCAAACTCGCGCTCAGAGCCTCCCAAACTTTGCCTAGCTTTCTCCTCTTTCGCTCCACTTTGCCGCAATGGAGTTAGGTCTCCCCAAAAGCCGCATCCAGATCAAGGACAATCTGATGAAGGTTCGGACCTTCATGGGATGGTCCAACAACTCCTTCAACCACTTGGTCTATGCCAGCAAGCTCCCCTTCAAGAAGGAGCCCGGTGGCGAGATGGTGTAGTTTTTGGCGTACACCATGGTGGGACTGATCCCACCTTCTTCAAGTTTCATCCTGATGCTGCTGGACTTCTACGGCCTCCAACTGCATCACCTCAGCCCACACTCCCTCCTGCTGGTGGCGACTTTCGTCCACTTCCGCGAGATGTGGGTGGGTGTGCCTCCCTGGGTCGAATTGTTCCGGACCTTCTTCGCGGCCCATACCACCGGCAAGGGGACATAATTGCTTGGCTTCCATTACTTCGTGAAGTGCAAGAACTGTCCCTTCAAGTACCTGAAGTCGTTCCCCTCTGGAAAATGGGATGACTGGAAGAAGGATTGGATCATCATTGCAGTGGAGGAGCATGACAGGTTGGAGCTGCCCCAAGGACTCTCCAACGTCGACACCGATGCCTGGAATGTAGTTCTGAAGTTGTCGGATGCATTTAAACTTGTCCTGGCCAGAATCCAAGAATGTGTGGAGTGTGGAGTGACACCCCAGATGGTCTTCGGAAATTTCTTGGTGAACAGGTGGGCTCCGCTGAGGAGGGAGAAGCTTGCCTGGGCTTTCAACAGTGTGATGGATGACGACTGGATTGGAATCGGTTTGAAATCGAACTTGGATGATGAAGCTTTGAATCTCCATCTCAAGAAATTTCAGCATGGGTCTATCGCCGATGATGCCCTACCTCAGCCGGCTGCTTTCCTGCCTCTAAACATGATTCTAGAGATCAGCAGGGAGCTCCGAAGGAAGATTTCAGCGCTAGACGACTTCGATGAGGTGGAGAAGCGTAGGGTCTCTAGGGTTGTAATACTCGGAGCTTCCAAGGAGGTGGTCGCCCCTACCCCGAGCCGAAAAGTTGATGACGTCGGCAAGGGCAAGGGCAAGGAGCCAGCCGAATCTTCCAGCCGGAAGAGGAAGCTGAGGCACGCCGATGGGAACTCCGTCAGGTCTGCTCCATCTACAACTGCCCCTTCTCCCTGATGCGGGAGATCTTCTGTGGAGACACCTCCTTCGGTGCAAGCATCCTCGAGAGGCACCACTTCTGTACAGTCGACTCTGACCCGGTGCCAGCTACAGGCTCCAGGTCCGGTAGTCCTCCAGCCAAGGAAAACCTCGGCTGGGGTAACACCAATGATGGCGGCAGGCTCTGGGAAACATTCTGGAGCTCCCTCCGTGCCAACCATGACAAGTTTTGGCTCTGAGCCTCTGACAAAGAAGTTATGTGCTGATTGGAGTGGTAGTTTCCCAAGGTAAGCTTTGCCTTTTCACCTTGATTTCCCATTCTTATTTGGTCATGTTTTGAATCTTCCAATTTTTCTACTGCAGGGCATCAAAGTCGGGTCTAAAGCTCCGGCCTCTGTTGCAACGGCTGAAAAAGTGTGGACGGAAGCTCCAGCTTCAACGCCCGTGCCTCCTGAAGTGGTGGCTGAGGTCACGGCATCTCCGGCGCCAGCTGTCGTGGATCTAGATCTAGATTCATCGCCAGAGGCTCCCGTGGTAGTGCCGGACCACGGAGGAGACATACATGAAGACGCTCCAATAGCGGCAGCACCAGCGACTGAAGCTCCGACACAAGACGCGGAGATGGTGGAAGCTCCGGCATCAGCGCCGGAGGTAATTGAGGCTCCGATCGCTGTGACAGAAGTTTCCACTGAGCCGGTAGATGAATCGGTGATGCCAGAAGCTCCGACTCTTGAGCCAGAATTCATTGATGCCCCGACAACCGAGTCGGTGGTACTTGATGTTTCGGCCCTTGAGTCGGAAGTTGTTGAAGCTTCAGCTGCCAAGCCGGAGATAGTTGATGTACCGACGCCTAAGCTGGTGGTAGAAGTGGCTTCGGGTGGAGCTGCAACGATCGCACTGGAAGTAACTGCTCCGGAGGTGCCCATGCGTGAGGCAGAACACCATGAAGAGGCGGAGGCAGGCTCTTCGCCCGCAGAGCCATCAATTGAAGTTCCCGCATCAAGACCTTCGGCGTCGGCCCTGGGGGTAGAAGTTCCCCAGTGGGTTCTTCCTCTGCTGCTGCCAAAGAGCTCCTGGAGGGCGGCCCTAGTGCCGTGGAAGCTCAGGGAACCACGCTTGTGGTGTGGGACCCTATTTTTGTTCTTCAAGACCCCTTGGAACCAGCGGAGGTGACCTTGGTAGTTCTGGAACCTATTCCCTTGGCATTGTCCATAGACAATGCTTTCTTGAGTCTCCAACAAGTTCAGCTCGCCTTCAATCACGACAGCAAGGTCCTTGAAGAGGAGCGCCACACCTTAAGGCATTGGCGCAACATACTCCATTTCAAGACCAAGCTTGCTTAGACGAGGCTTGCTGATCAGAAGGAGTGGGTCAAGAGCGAAACAACCTGACTAGAATACTAGGGCAAACTGTTGGAGGAGAAGGAGGCCGCCATCAGGGCTCTCGACGCTAATTCTCAGGAGATCCTCGAGCATGCCAAGGAAAGGAGTGATGCTGCTGACAAGCGTCACGACAACCTCAATGAATTAAATGAGGTTCTCCTGAAGCGTCGAGCGGACCTTGATGCAAGAGAAGAGAAGCTCCTGGAACAACAGGAGGATGCTTTGAAAAGAGAGGAGGAGCTCAGTCAGAAGCTGACTCTGGCTAAGCAAAATTTGGCAGATCGCTCTAAGAAGTTTGATCCGTGGAGTAAGGAGGAGGAGGAAAAGTACTGGAAACTAGGGCAGGAGCTCTCAAAAAGAGAAGCTGATGTTGCCACCACAGAAGGGAAAGTAAGAGGCAGGGAGAAGGACTTGGCGGAACGGCAGAACTACATCCACCTCCGAGAGACGGAGCTAGCCGACTACGAAAAGCAAGTAGCTGAGAATATGCACCAACATGCCAAAGCGGTTGAGCACCTCGCTCGAGAAAGTTTGGATCTAACGGCCACCCCAAGGTCACTGGAGGAGCTACGGAGCTCGAGGGCAACTTAATCCCTGCTGGTATGGGACTTTCTGGGATGTGCGGACAGAGTCCTTGTGCCTCTTAGCTTGAGCCCAGTACGTTCGGAGGACCCAACACAGGAGCTAGACCAGACGCTGGTGGCACTTGGCTATACTGGTAGTAAACTCGATGCAATGGGTGACGTCATCGCTGATCAGTTGGAGACAGAGGGAAAATCTCTAGCTAAAAATGTTGTCGAGTATGTCTTGGCGTGTTACAAAAGCCGAGACCCTCAAATTTCTCACGATCCGGTCTTTGAAGGACTCATTGCCGAAGAGGAGGATGCTGCCAAAGCTAGTATCCAAGAGGCTACTGTGAAGGTTGCTTCGTTTTTCCGCAGGGCTTAGATCCTCCAGTAGCTAGGACCTTTTCCTTTTGTCTTTTGCTATAACCCTGATTTTGTAATCCAGTACTTTGAATGACTTAAATCCACTGTTTCTACAATGAATTCCATTTTGTTGTCCTTGTTTTCAATACACTGTCATTTATCTTGTTTGCCCCTTGGTAGATGTACACAATTTGATTGCAAACATGTACCAAAAGGATTTGACGATGTGTTGATGACTTGGACACTTCGAACTTATAGCTTTTAGGTCCAAAGTTTATTTCCGACTTCTCGAGGGAGCTTTTTTAGCATCGATAGCGGGCCCTTGGGGTTGTCGGAGCTTGATAGGTCTGACGACACCCATTGTCAACGCGTAGAACATCGACAGCGGGCCCCCTGGGGTTGTCGGAGCTTTATAGGTCCAGCGACACCTACTGTCAACGCGTAAAACGTCGACGGCGGGCCCCCTGGGTTTGTTGGAGCTTTATAGGTCTGACGACACCCACTGTTAACGCGTAGAACTTCGACAGCGGCCACCCCTGGGGTTGTCCGAGCTTTGTAGGTCTGACGACACCCACCATCAATCGTAGATAACGTTAACGGCGATCCCCTTGGGTGGTTATGCCATCTTCACTTGAATTATACTATATGTCAATGTCCGACCCTCATGGAAGTTGTCAGAGCTTGTTAGCTCTGGTGGAGCCCACTTTCAACGTCCAAAAACGTCAACGGCGGGCCCCCTTAGAGGTTGTCAGAGCTTAATAGCTCTGGCATCGTCCACCATTGTTGCGTTTTTTTTTGTTTTTCCTGTACATTAAAGACAAGAAAAGGAGTAAAACTCGTCCTTTTATCTATAAATTGTTTGTGACTTATTATTCTTATTTTAGTTTTAGATCCAGGAAATTTGATATGATAACAAGCACATTGATCTAATCTCTCCAGATCTGAATGCTTTTTTAGTACTCACCCTACTCAGGCCGGCCGGGATGTAGGTAGAGTGGCGTACCTAGGGTGCAGGACTAGGCTAAGTCGCTAGCACACTCCGAACTTATGTTGGCTTGGCATTCAGGCAAGTAGACTATGCAGCAATGTTAATATCCAAAGAGGCTAACATAGACAATATAACTTGTAACACATATGTATAACTTGGACTAAAACTTAAGAATAATTGTACAACTTCATTATAGGCAAGAAGGATAAAAATAATAATTGAAAAGACCGAGCCTTGTACAAAAATAAATGCACGTGGAGTCTGTTTTCATACAACAGTTTCTTTCATTATAGGTCTGGATTATAGAGGAGACAAGGAAACACTTAGGGTACATGGCCTGGCTATGTGTGTTATACATCTTGTATTAGCCCGGGGCAGGCAGCTACACTTTTAGTGTCATGACTATGTCAAGTGTTGCTTGGACTTCCCGGACCCTCCTGGAGGGGTCCGATTGTTTTCCCAGAGGACCTACCCGTCTTTGTATATTGACTCTATAATATACATTGTGTGTAATTACAGACTCACCACCGTGATTCTAAGCATAAAACTTACGGAGGTGCTCGATGTTCCAAGGATTAGGAAGCGGAGTCCCATCCTTAGTTGTCAAGCGAACGCATCCATAACGGGATACTTTGATCACACGAAAGGGACCTTCCCAGCTGCGGGAAAGTTTGTTCATCCCTTCACGATTTAGTATTTTTCGCAGCACCAGATCGCCTTCCTCGAGCTGTCGGTTGCGCACATGCCTTTGATGATAGTGCCAGAGCGCTTGGCGATAGCGTGCATTCCGGACAGCTGTTTGGCACCTTCCCTCGTCGACGAGGTCAAGGTCTTCACGTCAGAGCTGGTCCTGCATGGCTTTGTCGAAGGTCCAGACACAGAGCAATCCCATGGTGATCTCTGGAGGAAGGACTGCTTCAACTCCATACACCAAGAAGAAGGGTGTCTCTCCAGTTGACCAGTTAGGTGTAGTCCTGCTTGCCTACAGTGCAGATGGAAGCTCTTCGATCCAGTTGGCTCCATGGTTTTTCAGGCGCTCATATGTGCGTGTCTTGAGTCCTTTTAATATTTCTGCATTTGCTCTCTCGGCTTGACCATTGCTTGCTGGGTGAGCTACTAATGCGTAGCTAACTTGAGTGCCAAGGTATTCACAATATTCTTGGAATGCGGCACTTGTAAATTGGGTTCCATTGTCAGTAATGACTTTGTTAGGAACTCCAAATCTTCATATTATGGACTTCAAGAATTTGATTGTTGATGGCCTGTTGATAGTCAGAATTGGAGTAGCTTCCGGCCATTTGGTAAACTTGTCAATGGCGACATACAGGAACCTGTAACCTCTGACGGCTTTTGGGAAAGGTCCCAAGATATCCATACCCACACAGCGAATGGCCATGTAGAAAGAATCATTTGTAGTGACTGAGCTAGTGTGTGAATTTGTTTTGCGTGGAACTGGCACACTTCGCATTTTTTCACCAACTCCACTACATCCTGGAGTGCTGTAGGCCAGTAGAAGCCGTGCCAAAAGGCTTTACCGACCAACATGTGGGAAGACGCGTGGTTCCCACACTCGCCTCCATGGATCTCTACAAGGAGCTCGCGGCATTCTTCCCTTGCAATGCACCGCATTAGGACGCCATTGTCACCATGCCGGTAGAGATCCCCTTCTACCAGCGTGTATCTTTTAGCCAATCTAATGATCCGGTCAGCAGATACACTGTCTTCAGGAAGGATGTTGTCTTTCGAGTAGCTCCGAATCTTCGAGATTCATGCATTGGAGCTAACTTGAGCTTCTGAGTTTTGCGTGCTAGGTTGCTCGGAGCTTCCGACAACACCTACGACCCTTGGTGGACGCCATGGTAACAAGGCCACTGGGACCGCTAGCTTCGAGGTGCTGGTCTCACCCCCTTCGCTCAGTTTGACAGACTGAGCTGTTGGTCTTGACAACCTCCGGACGAAGATTCTGTCGGGAACCGGAGCTCCGGTTGAAGCCTTCGTTGAGAGTTCATCGGCTTCAGCGTTATGGAGACGCTGAACATGGTGGAGATCCAGGACTTCGAAGTCTTTCTGAAGCCTCTGGACTTCAAGGTGATAAGCGGCTAGTTGGGGGTTGTTGTAGCAACATTCACCTTTGACTTGTTTTATGATGAGCTGTGAATCACCCTTCACCAACAGCTGTTTGACACCATAGGATAGTGCCACCTTGAGCCTGTAGATGAGAGCTTCATACTCCGCCATGTTTTTGGTCGCCTTAAAGTCAAGGTGAACCTTGTATTTGACCTTCTCCTTGGTCGGAGTGAGGAGGAGGATTCCAGCTCCAACCCCCTGCTTCTGCATGGAGCCGTCGAAGTAGAGAGTCTATTGAGGCTCGGTGAAGACCGTGACCTTGGGTTCCGACTTCTACTCACTAGGGCCCCCAGAATTTGATGGAGAGGGGGTCCACTCCGCCACGAAGTCAGCCAAAGTCTGACTTTTGATTGCTTGTCGCGACACGAATTCAAGATCGAACTCGGCCAGCTCCGCTGCCCACTTTGCGATGTTCCTAGTAGAATTAGGGTTGTGCAATATAGCACACAGTGGATAAGAAGTTACCACTGATATCTTGTGGGCTTGGAAATAGTGATGAAGCTTCCTCGAGGCAATGAGAACTGCGTAAAGCAGCTTATGTACCTCGATGTATCTAGTCTTGGCATTGTGTAATACTTCACTGACGAAGTACACCAGGCGCTGGACAGTCCGAACCCTCTTAGATGGGCCCGGGGCTTCCTCTCCATCGACCCGGACCCTCCCGGAGGGTTCCGAACCTTCTTGTTGAACTTCTTGGACCCTCCAGGAAGGGTTCGAAACTTTTTCTTGTTCAATCCGTACCCTCCCTGAGGGGTCCAGATCTTCTTGAGCAGTCGTGGAAACTCCCTCAGATGAGAGAGGTTGATCTTCTAGCACTCCACCTTGAAGATCCGTGCCTGGGGGCTGGGACCCAGACTCGCCTTCAGGTAGCTCCAGACCCTTCTGGAGGGGTCCAGGCTGGCTCTGGTCTTTCCGTGACCAAGACCATTCTTACAACTTCTGTAGTTGCAGAAATGTAAAGCAGTAGAGGCTCACAAGGGTTCGGAGCTACCAAGATTGGTAAGGTGGTGAGGAGCTGCTTGAGCTCTTGGAACGCCTTTTCTGCTTCTTCAGACCAATGGAATGGTCCAGTTTTCCTCAATAGCTTGAAGAATGGAAGTGTCCGCTCTGCCAGCCTTGAGATGAACTGACTGAGCGCAGCTAGACATCCAGTTAGCTTCTAGACGTCTTTGATGCGGGCTGGAGGCCGCATGTCTTCTATATCCTTGATCTTTGCCGGGTTGGCCTCAATTCCTCGGTGAGTCACCAAGAAACCAAGTAGTTTCCCGGAGCTAACTCCGAAGACGCACTTGTCTGGTTCAGCTTGGTGCGCGTGATGCGCAGCTTGTCATAGAAGGCTTACAAGTTGTCAAGGAGTGACTCCTTGTTCTTGATGTTCACAACAATGTCATCGATGTACACCTCCACCAAGTCTCTAATTAGCTCTCCAAATGTTTTGTACATAGCTCGCACAAAGATTGAAGTAGCATTTTTGAGACCAAAGGGCATGGTAGTATAACAATACAATCTATCTACTGTTATGAAATCAGTATGCTCTTCATCTTCCCTAGACATTTGGATTTGATGATATCCTGAGTATGCATCTAGGAAACACAATAGCTCACACCCAGAGGTGGAGTCCACTATCTGATCTATCCTAGGTAGTGGAAATGGATCTTTTGGACATGCCTTATTTAGTGTGGTGTAGTCGATACACATCCGAAGCTTCCCACCGGCCTTGGGTACAACGACTGGGTTTGCCAGCCATTTTGGATAAAAAACCTCCCGATTGAAACCAGCTTCGAGCAACTTCTTCATCTCTTGTCGGATGAAGATTTGCCGCTCAACTGATTGTTTTTGGGGCTTCTGGTGTACATGCCATGCGTCGGGATAAATCTTCAGATTGTTCTCAATCACCACCCTAGGGATCCTAGGCATTTGTGACGGTTGCCAGGCAAACACGTCAACATTAGCCCGGAGGAAAGTGAAGAGCGCGAGTTCCTATTTGTTGTTCAGACCTCCCGATATACGGGTGGTCTGAGCAGCATCAGAACTGATTTGGACAACTTTGACAGGAACGTCGGTGTCGCCGCTTGGTTGCACACGTGGTGCAGAGGTTGAGCCTCGTTGACGAGTGCTTGGGGTTGAGCAATGAGCTCTTTGCTGGAGGTTCCTTCTTGCATCATGGCAAGCGCATGAAGTTCCTCTAGTGCGGTGACTCTTGCAGTGCGGTCTCCATGGACCCAGAGGACGCCTGAAGCTGTCGGCATCTTCAACACTAGATAGCCGTAGTGAGCTGCGGCCATGAACCTGTACAAGGCAGGCCTCCCCAGGATGGCATTAAAGGGCAGGCTGATGTGAGCGACATCAAAAACCAGCTTCTCAGTCCTGTATTTCTCCCAAGTCCCGAAGGTCACCGGGAGAGTGATGGATCCGAGGGGGCTGATGGCCCCCAGACCTACCCCAGAGAAAGGTCTTGAGGGGCGAAGGTCTGAGAGTTGTAGATGGATCTTCATGAATGCTTCAAAGCTCAAGAGATTGAGCGTTGTGCCTCGGTCTACCAGGACGTGGTAGAGTTGAACATTGTTGATGGTCAGAGATACCATCAGCGGGAGTTGGCCAACTCCAACCATGTTCCTGGGGCAGTCTGATGCATCAAAAGTGATGGGCGTATACATCCACTTTTGTTGTGGTTCTGCTCTGGCAATAGGAGCTACAACAGCCATTTCCCGTCGCATTGTCTTGAGGACACGACGAGAATTGATGTCCCAGGACCCTCCATAGATGGTGTTGAGGGTATTCCTACGCTCATTGTCAGAGTCATCATCAACTGTATTGTACACAATCTTTAGGACCTTCTTGGGGTCCTGGAAGCCTAGCTTCGTCTCAGCCGGAGCTTCGTCAACTTTTTGTTTTACTTCCCATTGTCGAAAAGGAGCTTCCTCTCGCTGCTTGTTGTAGCGCTCGACAAGGTTTTGGACCTCTCGGAAGTCCTCCAAACTGTGCTTGTCTATCTTGTGGATTGGACACCACATCTTGGAACTACCGCTGTCTTCTGACGAAGGTCGAGGTCGTTTTTCGGGGCGTGGCCCCCGGCCACCCGGAGCTGCAACAGCCGCAACAGTAGGTGCGCTGGACGATAGCTTCTTCTTGCCGTTGGACTTCTTCTTCTTTTTGCCACCTTCGAAGGTAGTTGCTTCAGCTTTGGAGGACTTTTTGTTAGCCTCCGGAGCTGGTTTTGAGTGCATTTCTCGGCCTTCTGCGGCCCGGGCACACTTGTCAGCCAGGCTAAACAACTTTGTGACGCTGGTGACTTCTTTCGTCGCTAGCTTCTCCAGCATTTTCTTGTCTCGAACTCCTTGTCTGAATGCGATGATAACAGAAGTGTTCGAAATAGAAGGGATTGTATTACGTACCTGAGAAAACTGTTGGATGAAGGATCGCAATGATTCCCCCGTTGTTTGCTTCACAGCAAACAGGTCCAATCCAGTGCCTGGTCGGCTGTAAGAGCTCCCAAAGTTGGCAGTAAACTGTTGACATAGCTCCACCCAACTGTTGATCGAATCAGGCAGAAGACTCATGAACCAAGACCTGGCGGTCCCAGTTAGAGCCACAGGGAAGTAGTTGGACATCACGGCCTCATTGCCTCTTGATGCAAGTATAGCAGTGGAGTAGATTTGAAGGAATTCAGCAGGGTTGACAGTCCCGTCGAATTTCTCCGGCAGATGAGGTCGGAACTTCTGTGGCCAGCGGACCATGCGTAAGTGCATGGCCAAGGCAGAACAACCTCCTCCTACTAACTTGTGGTTGGAAACGGTTTCCATTCACAACCGACTGCACATGAACCTAACGGGTCACACACTTAAGGGGTTGAAATATTGAAAAGCTTGGCTAGATGATTGTCTCTAGTGAAAGTGGGACATTGTTGGTGATATGCCCAAGAGACAATCATAACAATTCGGGTTAAGGCATGTTGGATATTTGATCCATAAGCAATTAGGGTATTAATGGGCCTGCAACTTAAAAGCCCATTAGTACGCCTATAAATACGAGGGGTAGGGTTAGGGGCTAATTACTCCACCACGTGAGAAACCTAGCCGCCACACCTCACAGGCCTCACGCCGAGACCCTTGTCGCGCACGCGGTGCTAGCACACCGGTGCACGGCGTTCCTCCCCGTGCGTGTGGACTCTGTAGAGGCGCTGCTGCTACTGCTGCACTGATCGGCTACGACGATCATGATCGTCTACCTGCTGCCGTGATGAGGACGAGGAGGAGACGAACGAGATCGTATGCTTCCCTTACATCGACACGCGTCTACATTTCGCTGCGCTACGCGTCTAGTGGTAACGATCTATGACATCTGTACTCGCATATTTCCTGGGTGATGCGGTAGAGTTGCTAGAGTAGCGTACCACCGATTCCCCAACATTGGATACCTAGGTACTATAAGTAAGTCACAAGTAATGCAAATCTGCGTTCAGTTGTTTGATCAATCATCACAGTAATAGTCCTCCCAATTTTACCTTTGCACTTGCACCTATGTGTTAGCTGCTCTCTAGGGTGGCCAAGTGCCTTATAAGATCTATTAGATGCAGTTTCCAATTTTTTTCCCTAAGTAGATTCTTCTGTGTGAAGTGAATTATAGTCTCTTCTTTAGTTAGCATTACTAGAAGCAGATAGTCTTCTCTGGTTTGGCATGACTGCTCCTGTTCATTTAGCATGCATTCAGACCATGATAGATAAATTTAGCAGTATGAATACAACTTAAACAATTAGCTCCTTCTTGTATATAAATTGTTAATATGATCAGCTAGCTAATCCAACATGTATACATAGATACACCCCTTCTTGTTGCAGATATGTATTGAACAATATGCTTTCTAACTGAGGTTGTTTTTGTCCGTTGTGATTTCAGCTGTCCAGAAGATGCAACATCCTAGTCACGTATCTTGACACATTGATTTATCATGTTCAATCATGTTCCTGGAGCAATCATATGACCGGGCATTACAGTTGTCGTTCCTTACCGTTGGATTTTTCTTATTTAGTCTTTTTTGTGTTAGTAGACTGATGTAACGTTGAGTTGTTTATTGAGCAATCTGATGTAACTTATAGTTGCTTAGAGTCGTCATGTGATCAATCTTGCATGTCTACCTTATATAACTTGTGAATGTGTTGTCAGTCACCTTCCATGTCCACCTTGAACTTTGATCATTTACTTGTCAAAATGATACACGTAATGGTGGATCTAGAATTTTTCTTATTAGATTGTAGTACTTATTATCCCTACAAATATGCATATTACTCAATTTATTCTAAGTTTTTAAGTTCTATGAATTTATCGAGCACTTTATGATTTTCCTGAATTTGTGTTGAAGTTTTTTTATTTTCCTGGAATTTATCAAATTTGCCTGAAATTTTTCCTGGGATAGTTTTCCCTATGCTCCTCCTTGCATGAAATTTATGGTGTCCGAACTTTTTATAATAATGTAGTATTGTTAAAAAGTTCCTCGATTTTTTTTGTTTTCCCTAAACTTTTAGGCATTTTATTTTTCTTAAATTTTATATTTTTCTAGATTATCAAATTTTCAGATTTTGTCCTGGGCTTATCTCCCCAGAGTCCCCAAACACCGCCGGACCGATTAAGGACGAAAACGGTCGGAAACGGATGGGAAAATGGTCAAATCATTTCTATTTTCATATAAAATTTTCAAAAACGGAATCGGAAACAGTTACGGTATAAGAAATTTAGGAAATACAGAAACGGGTATATCGAAACTGAAATATGTCAATATCAGAACCGTTCTGATTTTTTTCGAAAACAATGCCCTAAAATATTGTCCATCCATAACATTAATAACTTATGTATAAAATATGATAGAAAAGCATCAATAACAAAATAAGTGTCTATTCATAACAAAATAAAGTGTCATTAAACATCAACTTCTTAGATTATCTATTAATTGTCATTGTTTTACTAAAGGAGCACAGGAATGTGGCACCACCGATCTCATTTGTCGTCGTCTTCCTTCATATTGGTGATCCTAAGACCATCTGCACTAATGTACTCTAAACCATAATCTATCCTATAAACCATGTTCTATACTTCCAGTATGTCGTCTCACAAAAAAATTTCAGTATACTTTACAGTATGCTTTCCAGTACGCTATAGAGTACATTAGTGCGGATGGTCTAACTCCCCTCGCTTTTATTGTTTTTCCTCCAATCAGGTGACTTATGAAACAACCAAGCAGCATGATATGACAGGTAAAGGTATTCTCATTTAAGTAAATGTCATGTCCAAATTTCAGCAGTGCTAATTTCCAAAAGTCTGAATTTTTTACAGTAATTTTGACGGTAGTACTTCCTTCCTCAGACTGAAAGTTTGTCACACCTGGTAATAAGAAGACAACCAAATGCTTTCCACATGTATGTCAGGATCAGTTCAACTCATACATGTGTAGACGAAAGTAAAATACCAAATAAAATACTGTCGGTACCCTAAAAACCATACACCCCCTGAGGTTACAAAGATCTCAAGGGAAGGACGTCTACTCAAATTGAAGACCCTCAGAGGCCCACTTGTCAGACATAACCGGACCTGCTTCTCCAACATGGTTAACCCCTAGGTTGCCACGTGTACTACCAGACCGGAGCTACTACCCACAAGGGTGAAGCTCCGGGCTAGGTACCGAAACGGCACCTCCGGACTTAACCCCTGACCGAGAGAAGCTCCGGACCTGACACGTGCCAGGCCACCCCGGAGCTTCCCGCTTCCCACAAGCAAGCTCTGGAGCTGCCACGTGTCCAAACGTCGGAGCTGGCCGCCTCAAACCTCCGGAAGACGTTGTAACGACTCCGGATCGTCAAAGGATAGCCGCTGACTTCAAGACCCGATTAATTGTCATTAATTCCATGTTAATGACACTTAATTGGATAATCTTAACACCTGTAACGGCACTGTCGGGGCCCGTTACAGGGTTATTAACAACAATTAATCGTGTATCAATACTAGTAACCGCTGGGGCCACATGTCGGGCCAGGCTAACTTGTAACGGTTTGTCCTTGTACTATAAAAGGACAGACCGACGATACACGAAAGAGGCTCTCGAACGCTCTCAGGCACACAAGCTAATACAACACACACACACCCGTGGAGTAGGGTATTACGCTCAGGCGGCCCGAACCACGTAAACCACTATGTCTCTCGTGTCAAATCGTGATTCACCTTCTTGAGTTTCCGCGCGCCCACACCGAACTACAAACTCCTTCAACACTTTAGTAGTGTCAGGAGATCTGCCGACTCCAACAGTCGACAGTTGGCGCGCCAGGTAGGGGGGCCTGAGATTTTCAAGAATGGTGAATTCTGCGGCTGGATCATCCAACGGGCAACCTGCTGCTCAGGCTGTCGGGGGCAATCCCTCCAACATGCAGCCACCGGTAGGAGCCTCAGCACCAGCAGGAGTCACACTCCCACCACCACCATCTTCTCCGGCAAGACGTGCCGGGCAACATGATGGTGCGCCGGCGTCACATACTGCGCCGGCAAGTCGTGACAACCCAGAACACGCGCTCCATGCAGCGCGTGCTCTTCTCCAACGACCACCACCTCCGGATGCATCTCAAGATGCTATGGAGCAATGGAGGGCTGATGTTGAGCATTTGGTCGCAGCAGCGGCCGAACGACTCAACAACCAGGGTCCTCCTCCTTCAGGGCGAGCCCCGTCGCAGCGACGGACGTTGTCTGGAAGACTTGGTCCACATGTCTCCAACAACCGAAGACGAGCTGCGTCACAGCAAGTGACGTCGTTGCCCTCTGGGGCACGACGCACCCATACGGCATCTCGGCTTTCGACACACGACCTCCGGGCGGAGCTTGATCGCCGATACCGCCAACAGGATGGCCGTGTCCATATCGAGCGAGCTCGAGAAAGACGGGATGCTCAAGACCTTTCTACTCTGGAAGGAGTAGGAGGAGGCTGTTCCGCCCTAGCTATGCACCTACGCATGGTTAGATGGCCACAGAAGTTCCGGCCACACTTGCCGGAAAAATTCGACGGGACTGTCAACCCCGTAGAATTTCTGCAGATATACTCCACTGCAATCTTAGCAGCTGGAGGAAACGAGGCCGTAATGGCCAACTACTTTCCAGTGGCCTTAACTGGGACCGCCAGGTCCTGGTTTATGAGCCTTCCACCCAACTCTATTGACAGTTGGGAGGAGCTGTGCCGTCAGTTCACTGCCAACTTCGGGAGTTCATACACCCGACCGGGCACTGAACTGGACCTTTTTGGGGTCGTGCAAAAAGGGGGAGAATCTTTGCGGTCATTCATCCAGAGGTTCTCTCAGGTACGTAACACAATTCCTTCTATCTCAAGCGCTTCTGTCATTGTGGCATTCAGATAGGGTGTACGAGACAAGAAGATGTTGGAGAAGCTGGCGATCAAAGAGATCACCAGCGTCACAGAGCTCTTCAGCTTGGCAGACAAATGTGCCAGAGCTGCGGAGGGCCGTGAAATGCACTCCAAACCAGCCTTGGAGGATCATAAAAAATCCTCCAAAGAAGAAGCCGCTACCTCCGGGAGTGGCAAGAAGAAAAAGAAGACCAACGGCAAGAAGAAGCCGTCGGCCGGCACATCCAACGTTGCAGCCACTGCAACTCCTGGTGGCCGGGGGCCACGCCCTGAGAAGCGACCTCGACCGTCTTCCGAAGACGGTGGCAAATCCAAAATGTGGTGCCCCATTCACAAAACGGGCAGCCACAGGCTGGAAGACTGCCGGGAGGTCCAAAACCTTGCCGAGCGCTACAAGAAGCGCCGGGAAGGGTCTCCTTTCCGACAGAGGGAGGGAAAACAGAAGGTTGACGAAGCTCCGGCTGAAGAGGAGTTAGGGTTTCAGGACCCCAAAAAGGTCCTGAAAGCCGTCTACACCTCCGTCGACGATGACTCCGACGTCTCCGACAACGAGCGTCGGAAAACCATGAACACCATCTTTGGTGGATCATGGGACATCACTTCTCGTCGTGTCATCAAGACTATGTGGCGGGATATGGCTGCTGTAGCTCCTACAGCTAGACCGGAGCCACATCGAAAGTGGATGGACACACCCATCACTTTTGATGCTTCGGACTGTCCTCAAAGCATGGTCGGAGCTGGCCAATTACCCTTGATGGTATCTCCCACCATCAACAACATCCAGCTCCATCATGTTATGGTGGATGGAGGTTCGGGGTTGAACCTTATAAGCTTTGAAGCTTTTACCAAACTTCAGCTTCGACCTTCGGATCTTCAGCCCTCTCGACCATTCTCCGGAGTAGGTCCGGGGGCCATTACCCCACTCGGAGCTATAATTCTCCCCGTTACCTTCGGGACACGGGAGAAGTACCGCACCGAGAAGTTGGTCTTCGACGTCGCTCAGATCAACTTACCATTCAACGCCATCTTGGGTAGACCTGCCCTATACAAATTTATGGCAGCTGCTCATTATGGATACTTGGTGTTGAAGATGCCAACACCAGCAGGCGTTCTCCGGATTCGTGGAGATCGCACCGCCGGAGTAACTGCTCTGGAGGAGCTCCATGCACTCACCACTGCGCAAGAGGAGGACTCCAGACAGGGGCAAGCTCCAAAACCTCCGAGCATTCGGCAACGAGGCTCAACCTCTGCTCCCCGTGTGCAGCCAAGCGGCGACACTGACATCCCCGTCAAAGTCGTCCAAATTGGTTCCGATGTCACTCAAACCACCCGCATATCGGGTGGGATGAATGACAAATAGGAACTCGCGCTCATCACTTTCCTCCGGGCTAACGTTGACGTATTTGCTTGGCAACCGTCACAAATGCCTGGGATCCCCAGGGAAGTGATTGAGCACAATCTGAAGATTTACCCCGACGCTCGGCCTGTGCATCAGAAACCTCGGAAGCAATCTGTAGAGCGACAAAACTTCATCCGACAAGAAGTGAAGAAGTTGCTCGAAGCCGGATTTATCCGAGAAGTCTACCATCCAAAATGGCTGGCAAACCCAGTCGTTGTGCCCAAGGCCGGCGGGAAACTTCGGATGTGCATCGACTACACCACACTGAATAAGGCATGTCCAAAAGATCCATTCCCACTACCTAGAATAGATCAGATAGTGGATTCCACCTCCGGGTGCGAGTTACTGTGTTTTCTAGACGCATATTCTGGATATCATCAAATCAGGATGTCTAGGGAGGATGAAGAACATACTTCATTCATCACAGTGGATGGATTGTACTGTTACACAGCCATGCCGTTTGGTCTCAAGAATGCAGCTTCAACTTTTGTACGAGCTATGTACAAAACTTTCGAAGAACTCATCAGAGACATAGTGGAAGTGTACGTCGATGACATCGTGGTCAAAGTCAAAAACAAGGAGTCCCTCTTGGACACCTTGCAGGCTGTCTTCGACAAGCTGCGGGCCACCCGCACGAAGCTAAACCCAGACAAGTGCGTCTTCGGGGTTAGTTCCGGAAAGCTTCTTGGTTTCCTGGTAAGTCACCGGGGCATAGAGGCTAATCCGGCGAAGATAAAATCCATTGAAGACATGCGGCCACCAACCCGCATCAAAGACGTCCAAAAATTAACTGGATGTCTAGCAGCCCTCAGCCGGTTCATTTCAAGACTGGCAGAAAGAGCACTTCCCTTCTTCAAGTTACTGAGGAAGTCCGGACCATTCCAATGGTCTGAAGAAGCAGAGAAGGCATTCCAGGAGCTGAAAGAGTTCCTCACCACCCTACCAGTCCTGGTAGCTCCAAACCCTGGTGAGCCTTTCTTGCTTTACATTTCAGCTACTGACGAAGTCGTCAGTATGGTTCTGGTTGCGGAGAGACCGGAACTACCCAATACTCAGGAATCCAGACCCCTTCGGGAGGGTCCGGAGGTTCCTGAAAGCGGGTCTGGGTCCTAGCTCCCAGACTCAAACCCACAAGAAGTCACTTCAGAGGACCCGGACCCCTCTAAGAGGGTCCAGGTCATTTCTGAAGAAGCTCCGGGTTCCTCCACCCAGAACCCAGAGGTCCCCGAAGAGAGTCTGGACCCCTCCGAGAGGGTCCGGATCAATGAAGAGGAAGCTCCGGACCCCTCCGGGAGGGTCCGGACCATTCAACGCCCGGTATACTTCATCAGTGAAGTGTTACATGATGCCAAGACTCGATTCCTAGAGGTGCATAAACTGCTTTATGCAGTTCTTATTGCCTCAAGGAAGCTTCGACACTATTTCCAAGCTCACAAAGTCTCGGTGGTGACCTCATATCCACTTCGAGCGATCCTGCATAATCCCAATTCAATTGGGAATATTGCAAAGTGGGCAGCGGAATTGGCTAAATTCGATCTTGAATTCATTCCGAGACAAGCAATCAAGAGTCAAGCGTTGGCAGATTTCGTGGCAGAATGGACTCCCTCTCCATTAAACCCTGGGGGCCCCAGCGAGCAGAAGACGGAACCTTAAGTTCCAACCTTCACTAAGCCTCATTGGACCCTTTATTTCGACGGCTCCATGCAGAAGCAGGGAGCCGGAGCTGGAATCCTTCTCCTCGCACCAACTGGGGAGAAGGTGAAATACATGGTACACCTTGACTTCAAGGCAACCAACAACATGGCGGAGTACGAAGCACTCATCTATGGATTAAAGGTGGCACTATCATATGGTGTCAAGCAGTTGCTGGTCAAAGGAGATTCACAACTCGTCATCAAGCAGGTGAAGGGTGAATGCTCCTGCAATAATCTCCAGCTGGCTGCTTACCTCCTTGAAGTCCAGAGGCTTCAGAAGGACTTCGAAGTCCTAGACCTTCACCATGTTCAGCGTGCTCACAACGCTGAAGCTGACGAACTCTCGACCAAGGCGTCAACTGGAGCTCCGGCTCCTGACGGAACCTTTGTCCGGAGGTTGTCAAAACCCACAGTTCAGCCTGCCGAACTGAACGAAGGGGGCGAGATCAGCATCCCGAAGCTGACGGTCCCGATGGCCCTGTTACCATGGCAGCCATCAAGGGTCGTAGGTGCTGCCGGAAGCTCCGAGCAACCCAGCACGCAAGACTCAAATGCTCAAGTCAGTTCCGATGCATGGATCTCGGAGATCCGGAGCAACTTGAAAGACAACATCCTTCCTAACGATGATGTATCCGCTGATCAGGTAGTCAGATTGGCTAAAAGATACACGTTGGTAGAAGGGGATCTCTACCGGCGCGGTGCCAACGGCATCCTAATGCGGTGCATCACAAGGGAAGAAGGCTGCGAGCTCCTCGCAGAAATCCATGGAGGCGAGTGTGGGAACCACGCATCTTCCCGCACGCTGGTCGGAAAAGCCTTTCGGCACGGCTTCTACTGGCCTACAGCGCTCCAGGATGCCACTGAGCTGGTGAAGAAATGCAAAGCATGCCAATTTCATGCAAAGCAAATTCACACACTTGCTCAGTCCTTACAAATGATACCTCCCACATGGCCTTTCGCTGTGTGGGGGATGGACATCTTGGGACCCTTCCCAAGAGCCGTCGGAGGTTACAAGTTCCTGTACGTCGCCATCGACAAGTTCACCAAGTGGCCGGAAGCTACTCCCGTTGTGACGATCAACAAACAATCTGCAATCAATTTTCTACAATCCATCGTGAGCAGATTCGGAGTCCCAAATAAGATCATCACTGATAATGGGACTCAATTCACAAGCTCCGCATTTCAAGGATATTGCGAAGACCTCGGCATACAAGTTTGCTACGCTTCCGTAGCTCATCCTGCCAGCAATGGACAAGCCGAGAGAGCAAACGCAGAGATCCTTAAAGGACTCAAAACACACACTTATGAGCGCTTGAAAAAGCACGGAGCCAATTGGATCGAAGAGCTTCCGCCCACTCTATGGGCCAACAGGACTTCTCCAAGTCGGGCAACCGGAGAAACACCCTTCTTCCTGGTGTACGGAGCTGAAGCGATCCTTCCTCCGGAAATCACCTTGGGTTCCCTCCGAGCCCGGACCTTCGACGAAGCCGCGCAGGACCAGCTCCGGCGCGAAGACCTAGACCTCCTCGAGGAGGGAAGGTGCCAAGCAGCTGTTCGGAATGCCCGATACCGCCAAGCTCTACGGCGCTATCACCAGCGGCATGTACACAACCGACAGCTCGAGGAAGGCGATCTGGTGCTACGGAGAATACTATCCACAGAAGGGCAAACCAAACTCTCCCCCAGTTGGGAAGGGCCCTTTCGAGTGATCAAAGTATCCCGTCCCGGAAGCGTTCGCTTGGCTACCGAGGATGGGACACCTCTCCCAAATCCTTGGAACATCGAGCACCTCCGTAAGTTCTACACTTAATTTCACGGAGGTGAGTCTTAAGTAACTTGAAATGTATGTTATAGAGTCATTGTACAGAGTCAGGTAGTTCCTCCGGGAGAGCAGCCGGACCTTTCCCGAAAGGTTTGAAAAGCTCATGCAACACTTGACACAGTCTCCGGACTAAAAGTGTGGCTAACTACCCTGGGTCAAACGAGAAACCAAACACACTTAGCCTGGTTCCGTACCCTAAGAGTGTACTTGTTTCCCCTGTACCCCGGACCTATAATGAAAGACATCTTCATGTGAAATAGACTCCACGTGCATTCATCTTTGCATAGGCTCGACATTTTTATTTTTCTCTTTCTTGTCTATAACAGAAACGTGCAATTCTTAAGAAGTTCTAGTTTGACCGGTTTACATACGATTCGAGTTGAATTGTCAGATTTTTTGGATTTAAATATCGTCTGTGGCCAACTCGCCTGAAAGCCGCCAAGCCATTCTAGGGCAGTAGTGCGCTATCGACTTAGCCTGGTCAAGCACCCTAAGTACGCCACTCTACCTACATCCCGGCAGGCCGAAGTAAGGTGGGTCCATGGACAATTGGATCTAAAAGAAAAGACAATTCATCCAGTCGTATTAAAAATCGTGTTCAACTTAAAATTTTCTTAAGAACCGTAAGCCGCGACGAAGTTATAGACAAGGAACGAATTTTACTATTTTTCTTGGCTCAAGTGTGCAGGAAAAATGAACCCTATGTAGATGGAGAAAAACCGGAACTAACCAAGTTCCGACTCCCACCAGGGCGTCAACCGTCGGCGTTGACTAAAAGATGGTGAGAAGACCCCGTCACTGGAGTCTGTTGCCAACAAACCAAGTGTGGCAAAGGTCATTGCCGGAGCTGCTAAGCTCCGACACCTTGGAGTATTAACTGTCGACGCTCAACGTGTTGATAGAGGCTATTGCCGGAGCTACTAAGCTCCAGCGATGGACAGTGCCGGAGCTTCTAAGCTCCGACAACTTCAGGGGACCTTCACTATCAAAAACTTCGGACCTAAATTCCACAAGTTCGAAGCAAATTCGTCTTCAACAAAACTCAACATCCTTTTGGTACATGTCCACAATCAACTTGTGCACATCTACCAGGGGGCCAAGTGAAGATAAAGATGTTGAAGACAAAAGAATGAAATTCGCAAAAAATTGGGGATTTCATTTCATTTGAAGACCGGAGATTACATCTGGAGACAAGGGATTACAAAATTGAGGAAGAAGAGAAGATACAAGTAAAGGCTAAAAGAGACGGTCCTAGACCCTATGGAAGAACTCGGCGACTTTCTGGGCGACCTCCGACACGCGGGCTCGGGTAGCTTCGCCTTCTCCTTCGACGGGGCCTTCAAGCACCGGGTCCAGAGGAAATCGAGAGTTCCGGCTGGTATAGCACGTCAACACATATTCTGTGACGTTCCTAGCCAGGGATTGCCCCTCGACCTCCAGCTGGTCCGCGATGACATCGCCCACCTTGGAGAGCTTGCTGCCTGCGGTGCTCAACGCTTGCAACGCGAGGTCAGGCTCCGGCTCCGGATCATCCGGGTGCACGGGGCTGAAACCCATCGGCGTCAGCGCGTCGTCGGCCTTGCCCAGGAACTCCCAAATCTGCAGGGAGTCCGCCTTCCTCAAGTTCTTCATCTCTTCCAGGGATCTCCGGGCCGCCGTCAGCTCCGAATTCTCGCAGGCGAGGCGCTCAACTTCTTTGGCGTTTTGCTGGATCTTCGCAGCAACCCGCTTCTCAAGTCTTCCGAGCTCCTCCTCCCGGAGGTGGATCTTGTTCCGGCGGTCGACCAGGTCCTTCTCCCTAGCCTCCACTTTCTTCTCCCGGGCGACAAGGGCACACTCGTATTCGTAGAGTTCCTGCCCCCGCACCCAGGTCTTCTCCTCTTCCTCGAGGCAGCGCTCTTCCAATTTTTTAGTGCGCTCCTCGAGGCCCTTGTCCGCCAGAGCTGTTTTCTCAGCGAGCTCTTCTTCCCGTCGCAAGACGTCATCCCGTAGCTCTAGGAGTTTTTGCTCCTCATCCTCGAGCCGTCTTTCCCTCCCTTCAAGTGCCTCTCGGCGCTTGATGAGTGCGGTGCTGATGGCCTCGAGGTGATCAAACCGAGCATTGGCCGCGTCGTTAGCAGCCTTAGCTTGGTCATGGAACTCCTGGGATTGAGCGTCGAGGGCGTGAGTCATGCTCTCCCTCTCGTCCAGCAGCTCACCCCAGAGCTCCAGGCGGATCTTCTCCCGCCTGATCCATTCCTTGTCATCCGCAAGCCTCGACTGCGCCAGCTTAGTCTCGAAGTGGAGCCGATTACGCCACCGCCTAAGGGTTTGGCGCTCCACTTCAAGAGCCTTGCTGTCGTGGAAGAAGGCCAGTTGGACCTGACGTAGACTGGAGCAGGCGTTGTCGATGGACATCGACAGCGGGATGGGCTCCGGACCTGCTGGGATCTCTTCCGCTGGTTCCAGCGGGTCTTCACTTACAAAAATTGGGTCCCACTCTACGAGAGTGGAACCCCGAGCTTCCAAAGCGCTAGGGCCCTCCTCCGGGATGGCCTCAGTCGCCATTGAAGGAGGTCCAGCCACCAAGTCTTCATTTGCCCCCTCAGGCTGGGGGCCGGCGACTTCGTTCAGGCACTCTGGCTCTGCCACAGGTACCATCGACGTCGTCGCCTCCACTGGCTCCAGCCGGGACACTTCTTCTGAGGGAGGCTCAAGCTCCCTCGCCTCTTCAGCCGCCGGCTCTGTGACCGGCGCTCCAACAATCACCGGCTCTGCGGCCGGAGCTTCGGAAGTAACCGGCTCAACTGCCGGAACTACTTCAACTTCCGGCTCGCATGCCGGGGCTTCAGCCACCTCCGGCTCAATCGCCGGGGCTTCAGCACTTTCCAGCTCCGAAGCCGGGACTGCTACTTCCTCCGACTGAACAGCCGGAGCTTCTACTACTGCAGCACCAGGACCCGGAGCTTCCACTTCCGGGACGGGTGCCGCTGGCGCATCTTCATTCCCGTGGTCCGGCGCTACCACGGGAACTTCCGGAGACGAGTCGAGGTCCATGACCACGACAGCCGGCGCCGGAGCTGTCGCAGCCTCCGCTTGGGGCGGCACCGGGGCTGGAGCAGAAGCCCTCGCAGCCTCAGACACTGCGGCTGGGGGTGGAGCTTCACTCCCCTTCTTGGGAACGCTGCAGATGAAGAACGAAGAAAATGAGCAAACAGATGCTACAATTAAAAAGTTAATCGAGGTAAAAAAGAAAAATTACCTTGGGAGGCTCACGCACCAGCTTGCGCGGAACCTCTTTCCCGGACGATCCGGGCTGGCCACGGTCGGCGTAGGAGCTCTGGGAGGACTCCCAGGACTTGCCACAGCCGCGGGCGTTTCCCGGGTCGGAGCTCTCCCTGATCGGGAGGAACTCCTGGACCTGGAGGCCCTCACCGCTCCAGATGCCGGAGTCGCACGCCCGGAGCTAGCACCACGGGAGGGATCCACCACGGGGACAGTCGCACTCCGGGAGGACCCCACCGCCGGAACAGTAACGCTCCGGAAGGACCCCACCACGGGGACAGTCGCCACGGCGGCGGAGGATCTTCCTTCCTGAGTAGGGGGAACCGGGGGGGAAGTGGCAGGCCCGACGAACCTTCCGTCAGCATGTCGCAGCTTTCTCTTCCGGCTCTCCGGCTCCTCCGCCAGCTCCTTGCCCTTGCCGATGACCTCAGCTCTTGGCTGTGGGACAGGGGCGGAGCCGTCTTCGGACAACCCGGGGATCGCCAACCGGGTGGTTGATCTTCTCTCGACGACACCAAGGTCGTCAAGCGCGGGCATCTTCCGCCGGAGCTCCCTGCTGAACTCAACTTCCACGTTCAGAGGGAGGAAAGCCGGCGGCGGAGTCAAGTAATCTCCGTCAACGTCGATGCCGTGCTGGAATTTCTTGAGGTGAAACTCCAAGGTCTTCCCCACCATGCTGGACTTCAACCCGGTCTCAACCCGGTCCTCGTCCATCACGCTGTTGAGGGCCCAAGCGAGCTTCTCCCTCCTCTTCAGCGGCGCCCACCTGTTGGACAGGAAGTTGCAGAACACCGCCTGGGGAGTCAATCCTCCCTCCACACATTGGCGGATCCTGGTCAGGACAGGGTCGAAAGCTTCCGCCAGCACCGGAACTTCACTCCATACCGACGTGTCAATGCCGGGCAGACCGTCTGGCAACTCCAACCGCTCATGCTCCTCCACCCGGACGACTACCCAATCTTTCTTCCAGTCATCCCACTTCCCGGAAGGGAATGACCGGAGGTACTTGAATGGGCACTTCTTGCGCTTCACAAAGTAGTAGAAGCCAAGATACTCATCGCTTCGGCCGGTGGTTTGGACGGTGAAGAAGGTTCGGAAGAGCTCGATGCAGGGAGGGATGCCCACCCACATCTCGCAGAAGTGGAAAAAGATGGACACAAGGAGAATGGAGTGAGGGCCAAGGTGGTACAGCTGCAGACCATAGAAGTCCAGCAGCATCAAGAAGAAAGAAGAAAACGGTGGGATCAGCCCCACCATGGCGTACAAGGAAAAGTACACCATCTCGCCAGAGTGCTCCTTTTCAAAGGGGAGCTCTCCGCCGGCGCGGACCGAGCGGTTGAAGAAGTCCGAAGACCACCCCATGAGGGCCCGGACCTTCTTCAGATCGCTGTCCGTCTTCAAGCGACTCTCACGCAGACCCAACTCCATCGCAGCACAGCTAGGCAAGAGGAGAGGAGCAAAGTACAAGTCGGGAGTTTGAGCGCAAGAACAGATGGGAAGCGTAAAGAACTCCCGACGGTGCGCTTTCCTTCTTAAGTAAGCCCTCGCAACGCTTGGATGGAAACTGCAGGAGAGTAAAGGATACTACTCAAGAATTCAACCCTGCCGATGACAAGAGGGCCCGGGACCACCCTGACGATCAAGTCGAGGTTCTTACCCAGGCGAACAGTTGTCATCACGAGGCGGGAAACCCAAAGGCGGCAAACTGACAAGGCGCGCGGAACCGATACGATTTTCGTATCGGGAATCGGCGACCTTCAATTGCGAGAGATCCGCACGTCAAAAATCTTATCTTCCGCCTGAGGTGTGCCACGCGTCGGGATTTAACCGTAAAGCCCCGCCAACGGCACCTCCGAAGACCCTTGAAGACCCAGTTCAAGAGTCGCGAGTATGGACCCACCTCCGACGGAATGACTTCACCCCGGTGGCTTTCCCCGGAGGAAGGTCCAGGGGGCCACTGTCGGTACCCTAAAAACCATACACCCCCTGAGGTTACAAAGATCTCAAGGGAAGGACGTCTACTCAAATTGAAGACCCTCGGAGGCCCACTTGTCAGACATAACCGGACCTGCTTCTCCAACATGGTTAACCCCTAGGTTGCCACGTGTACTGCCAGACCGGAGCTACTACCCACAAGGGTGAAGCTCCGGGCTAGGTACCGAAACGGCACCTCCGGACTTAACCCCTGACCGAGAGAAGCTCCGGACCTGACACGTGCCAGGCCACCCCGGAGCTTCCCGCTTCCCACAAGCAAGCTCCGGAGCTGCCACGTGTCCAAACGTCGGAGCTGGCCGCCTCAAACCTCCGGAAGACGTTGTAACGACTCCGGATCGTCAAAGGATAGCCGCTGACTTCAAGACCCGATTAATTGTCATTAATTCCATGTTAATGACACTTAATTGGATAATCTTAACACCTGTAACGGCACTGTCGGGGCCCGTTACAGGGTTATTAACAACAATTAATCGTGTATCAATACTAGTAACCGCCGGGGCCACATGTCGGGCCAGGCTAACTTGTAACGGTTTGTCCTTGTACTATAAAAGGACAGACCGACGATACACGAAAGAGGCTCTCGAACGCTCTCAGGCACACAAGCTAATACAACACACACACGCCCGTGGAGTAGGGTATTACGCTCAGGCGGCCCGAACCACGTAAACCACTGTGTCTCTCGTGTCAAATCGTGATTCACCTTCTTGAGTCTCCGCGCGCCCACACCGAACTACAAACTCCTTCAACACTTTAGTAGTGTCAGGAGATCTGCCGACTCCAACAGTCGACAAATACCATGTTTGGGTACATCACCTTATTACATAAATGACCTTCCAGGTCAAAAATAAAAGTACACAAGCAGCGGAAAAACATAACAAAGGACTCCAACACAGGTGTTGCACGGGGGAGCGCCAGCCTAGAACATCTCTTCGGGATCTCCGTAGAAGTCTTGGTTCTCCACCTCAGCGTCTTCGTAGACTTGGGGGGGGGGGGGAGTATGCAACTAACAAGTTTGAGTACCAACAGTACTTGCAAGTTGGGAAGTTATGACATGTGTGGTTCACAACAAGGAAGGAAAATAATAGGTAAAGCACTATAGCAGTTACAACCTACTCTTAATTGTTTATTAAGCACCTACATCTAGGTGAAATCCCAACCAATATCCCAAAATTAATCCAGGTAAGACCAAACCCAAACCATCCATTATGTAACCATGTGCTAATTATGAATTTGGTTCCAAGCCGCTCGTGCCCGTGAGCACGGCTGTCTAGACAGTTTGACAAAACTCTGTAGAGTGTGTATCCTTTACCTACAATTCGTGATTTTGTCCCCTGTTGCCAGGTGGACTAAGGTAAACCTCCCTGATGCCCATGGTAGCTAACCACAATTACACACTTCCGTAGGTGTGTGGCCAGGAGATCACTACGAGGTGTTTCCGATGATTCTCCCGATTTGCAATGGGTACTCTAAGGTTTCACCGCTCCGGCACCTGGAGTCTATTTTCCCTCTGCCAGGAGAAGCCCCCTCTTGAGCCATGCGGATCCCAAGGCAAATCCCATTCCCCGCCCAATCAATTACCTATGCTACATCGGGAGAGACCAAATTACTAAATCAAGTTGTCCCATACACAATTCTGTGGTGATACTAAAAGGCTTAGCAATTTCTTCCATAAACCGGTCCTTAGAATCCGATAGGCGTCAAGCCCCAAACCAAGGTCTTGTGCACGCATGCACCAATCCATACAAAACCCCCTATCAGATTCCTATCTACTAATTCCATTATAGCCATCAATTCATGTATCATAATACATCAAATGAAATATTGTAGATAAATAGATCATATTTCAATTAAGCATGGCTAAGCATAAACTAATTTAATAAAAAAACATCCAAACCATGTTGACAAGGAATATTGTGGAAAATCTAGGAAAACATAACATAGGATTCATATTTTAATTTAGCATACAACTAACTAAAACTTAACAAAAAGGGTGCAATATGGTCAAGGAACTTGCTTCCAAATTGTGCCTCGGGGTCGTGGGGAAATTGTTGCTCTTGGAGGTTAAAAGTGGGTTCTGGCCCCGACTCTATATTACGACGATGCACGAAAAATAACATACAATAAGAACATAATAAAATGCAAACAATTCAAATAAAAGCAAATTCCTACGCAAAAGTGATTTTAGGGTTGATTTAAATTATAGGCATACATCAATTGATGAGAATTTCAAGTTAAATGAAATTTATTGAGTAAAACATATTATTAGAGATTTTTATACCATTTTTATATTTATTAGAACCCTAATATTATTTTCTAGAAATTTTTTATCCTTCAAAATAAGCTTAAAATAGATTTATAATCAATAATGTAAATTTTACAATTTTTACATTATTTTTATTAATTATTTCTATGTGCAAAACAATTTTTATGAACTAAATGTAATTGAAAAGTATTTTTATGACTATTTCAGCAAATTAAATGAATTAATAAAAATAATACAGAAATGAAAATAAATAAAACATATTTAAATCTGTTTTTATAATTATTTTATTACGAATTAAGGACTTTTATTTAATTTCTAGAACTAACAGGGGCTTTTCTATAAAAACAGAACTGTTCCAGAGGTTAAAAATAATTTTTATTAAGTCCAGGGTGTATTCTACAATTTTCTAGAATTTATTTGCTATTTTATAATATTCCAGGGCTTAAAAACACTTTTTATTCAATTAACCAGTATTTTCCTGATTTCTAGAAAGTCCAGGGGCTAGTTTAACATTTATAGGGGTTAGACTTTAATTCCAGAAGAACCCAGGGGGTAGCCCGCAAGTTTCCAGGGGCTTGGGCGCAAAACAGTCGGCGGGAAAAGTGATTTGAATGTGGGCCGTAGGATTTAAAATGGATGGCCCAGATTTTATTAATCGAAGGGGTACGGGATGTTATAATCTCAGCCGTAGAAGCCAAACGGACGGACGACAGGGGGCCACGTCGCCCCCAAAGGCGGGAGCGACGGCGTAGGGCGGCGCACGGCGACGGCGACGCGCGCACCGCGGCGATCTCGTCGGCGATGACCAAAACCGCACAACAGAGGCCATAAGGCACATCTAACTAGCGCAAAATGTAGAGGGGTGCACGGGGGTCTCACCTAGGACTGTCGCACGACCGAAAATTGGACGGAGGTGGGTCGGCAACGGTGAACGGTGGCGGCGCTCCTCGGCACCCGACGAAGTCGGCGACGCAGAGGCGATATCCCCCAACGAAGTTGTCCGACAAGCTCCTGGGGATGCGGCAAAGGTGTTAGACAAGGTGGCGTGGACGGAGATTGAAAGAACCGACGAGAACGCGATCGCCAACACTGACCTCGACGGCGGCTAGGGTTTGAGAGTGTCGGGGTGAGGAAATTGAGGAGGGAACGGCCGGTATTTAAAGGGCTTCGGTGTGGAAACTGTCGGCGGTCATGATGGGCACGACGCGCCTCTTGATTGAGGTGAAACGGTCGACATTGATAGGGGGGAAGTGGGCGGCGCGGTGATGGCGCGGGCGTTACGCGCGGGTGCGGCGGGAGGTGGACGGAGGCTCTGACAGGCGGGGCCGGTTGGCAGAGAGGGAGGGAGGGGAGAGGAGGCGCGGGCCGGCGGAAAGAGAGGGGGGAAATTGGGCCGGCGGGAAGATTCGGCCCAGGAGCAGTTTTTCTTTTCCCTTTCCCTTTTCTTTTTCTTTTCTGTTTTCTTTTTCTTTTTTTATGTTTTGAATTTGTAAACCAAATTTCTAGCAAATTTAAATTTTCAAAAATTCACACAATCATTCAAACATGATGTAACTTGCCTATATGAATTTTATTCCCAAGAAAATTTTTTATCTCAAGAGAAATTCATTTTACAAATTTTTTTCTCTCTTAAAAATAGTAGGTGTTACAAAGTTGCATTCTTCCATCTTTATTGATCTGACTCGAAGCCAAGGGCACGCGCGTACAACGTTACACTTGAGTCACAAGGCACACACACGAATTAACCATGTCGGTGCTCTCCTTTCCGATCACCATGAACTTCGTCGGAGGATGACAAGCCTTGCAGGTAGTAACAGCCGTGGAGGCCAGGTCGACGGTGACGAGCCATGCCTAAGCGTTGCTCCGGAAGAAGCCGTGGCCCCTGGCGCTGGCGCGGAGGACGATCTGGTGGTACAGCGCCGCGATGGCCGCGTTGATGAATTGGACCAAGCCAGAAAATCCACTGCGCCGACGATGAACAAAATGGATCATGACAGTTCATCGCAGGTCAGTCGATGATTGCTGCACTATGATTATATGCAGATGTATTTTCGTAACTGGTCACTCCAGGCCTTTTCGTTGTTGTACTCAACAGCGGCGCCGAGGCTCCTCGCCGGGTTGATCCCTGTGCCAGTAATCGGGATGGTCGACAGGTGGACCATGAACATCACGAAAGCCCGCAACCGCGCGAGACCGAGGGAAATCGCAGGCGGCAGCGGTGGCTCCGTGACTCGCCTCGCGACTTGACAGTCGTAGGACGAGGGCGTAGTGCTCTCAACCAGCCGAGCTCTAGTCCGCTTGCTCCTAGGACCGAGCTGGGTAAAAATTCGTACGAGTTTGAATCAACACTACTACAAAACTTATTTTTATAGGCGGTTCTAAACATATTACCACACGCGGTTTTAAAAACCGCCTGTAACAAAGAGTCTGTGAAAATGACCGATTATCACAGGCGGTAGAAAAATTCGTCTATAAAAATGTGTTATCTCAGACGGTTATTTCTTGCTGACCGCCTGTGATAATATATTATCACTGACGGTTATTTAGTGCGGACCACCTGTGATAATATATTATCACTGGCGGTTTTTATAAAAGACCGCCTGTGTGCATGGTGTCAGTGGCTAGCCGAAATCAGAATATAAGAAACGATAAGATTTAGACAGCAGCACGGCGATAAGATTTAGACAGCAGCACAACGATGAGATTTAGACAAGAAGTGATAAGATTTAGACAGTAGCACAGCGATAAGATTTAGACAAGAAGCGATAAGACCATTTTTGCATCTGGAAGTAATGCACACATTCAAGCAAGCCGCAAGGCCGCAACTTATATGAAATCCAACTCAGTTTACACACAGATGTACACACAGACATACAACACATCTTTTACACACATAGGTACACACAAGTCTCCGCAACTTGTATCGAGGCTTCGATGCACGCAGATCGCGCTGGATTCTCTTCCTGGCGACGTGGAAACCTAGCGGCGCTGCTTTCGGACGCTACGGCTGAACTGACGGGCGAGCACGGAGGGCGTCAGCGAGCCGCGGCCGAGCGCATGCGAGCGCGGAGGACAAGGGAGAGCCGTGGCCGAGCGCGGCTGGCAGCGGGCGAGCGCGTCTGGGCGACGCGCGTGGGAGTGCCCGACGGCGAGCACCAGATGCGCCCGACGGCTACCACCAGAATTGGGGATTTTGGACTGCAGGATTGGGGATTTTGGACCGCAGGATTGAGAAGGAGACGTGTGGGTAGAGTATTTTATTGAGGAGGGAGACGGGTGGGTAGAGTAAGGAGACGGGTGGATGGGTGGATCCGCGTGAAGAGTGCTGATTGGTGGAGAAGCTGAAGCGTAGATACTGTCATTTCTCAGACGTTTCTTATAGTACAACCGCCTGTGATATTATCTATTATCAGGCGGTTTTTACCACCGACCGCCTGTGATAACCTATATTTTTACACAGACGGTTTTTAATTGCGGTCCGCCTGTAATATATTATTATCACAGGCGGACTTTAATGTATTTCACAGCACAGACGGTTTTTCTTACAGATCGCTTGTAAAAAAAATTAAGAGGCACATGTGAAAATGCTTTTTGTAGTAGTGCAAGCTTGAAATCCGATCGACGATTCTGCAGTCAAGTTCGAGCTCAACTCGATTAGGCTCGTTTAAATAGCTAGATTTGGTTGAAGCTCATGAGGCTCTTTTAAACAATAATATAAATAATATTTAAGTGAAAATATTAACAAATAATATTTATAAAAAATAATTTATTTAAATGAGTCTTATCAAGCTTAACGAGCTCGAGCTTGTCAGGCTCACAAGCTTGAGATGAAACTCGAGTTCAACTCATTTATCTGTCGAACCGAACTCGAATCAAGCTTTTCACGAGCCGAGCTCGAGTAGCTCACGAGCCTCGAGCGTCCTTGACAGCCGTACGAGGGCGCTCCGCTTCGGGAATTAGGGTTGTGTTTGATGCTTCTCAGTCTGTGTGGCTGTATTCGGTGATGGGTTGTGGCCCATGCACAGTGGACGCTCCACACATAATAATCGGAATTTATTTGATAATTGTTCGGAAATTTCTGAACAAAAACAGAATTATGAGAATTTGATCAGAAATCAGTAAAAAATTGTTTTCTTTCCGATTTTTTATTTTTCGTTTCCGATTTTCGGATGATTTTCGAACAATTTCGGAAAAATGGTAATTGGTTCAGAAATTCTTGAAATCGATATTGGATGATTCATAAAAAATACCGTACCATTGCGCCCCCTCCCCCACCGCAACCCCCCACCCCCTCCCTCCCCATGCATGTGCCCCCATCCCCCACTCTGACCCCACCACGTCCCTCCCCACCCGTGCGCCCCTCCCCCCACCCCACCCCACCCTGACCTCCACCCCCAAACCCTAATTCATTTGTAAATTATGTGTTTAATTAAATTAGTATATTAATTGGTTAATTAGTTTAAATAGTAGATTAATTAGTAAATAGCAGATTATTTTCTCTTTATTAATTATTTGATTAATTAGTAGCTTAATTAGTATATACTTAATAGTCTAAGTAGTTTAATTATTGCTATCGATTAAATATTTAATCGATTAATTAGTTAATTAAATATTGCATTAGTTGATTAAATGTTTATTTGTTTAATAAGTTGATTAAATATTTTAAGTTGATTTGTCATTTAATTAGTAGTTTAATTAATTAATTGATCATTTAATTAGATATTTTTATTAGTTATTTACTTAGTTGTTTAGTTGATTAATTGTATAATTATTTGCTTCACGACGGTTAGCTATATACAGCGTCGTATCAGCTATAATTAATCGACTCGAGGGAGGCACGATCTTCAAGAGTCACTTTATTGATGCAAGCTTCGTCCGCTGGGTCGAGCCGCCGTCTCTCGCAAAGAGACTTGGACGTTCAGAGCATGCAAGAGGAGCTCTGGTGGATCCAGGCAGAGCTAGACAAGGAGAAAGCTCTACGCAATGCCTCACAAGAGTATCAGGCAAGCTACATGACAGAGATGCAAGCACGATTCAAGTAAGTAATTTGAAGTACTTAAAGTTCTAGTATTTTAGTGATTTCCATGTTTTAATGCTTTGCAATGATAGGCCTTAGCCCAACAGCATGGTTAACAGATCACAACTCCTTCGGGAGCACAAGCACATTCGAATGTGATCTAACTTTGGCAAATATAGACAAACTAATACAAACTTAATCAAATATAGTCAAATCTAACTTAACTTAGCTAAATTCGTTAAACATAGCTAAATTTAGGTAAACATGATCAATTCTAGCTTACTTAAGTAAATATACAAAAACACATTTTTAAAGCTATAAAAATGTCTCACAACTCTTGTGCATTGAAGGTATCGGTGACAGAGGTTTAGACTCCATCGCCACACCTACTGACACTGAGATTAAAATGTGGAGACAACTTCGACTCCAGAGGTAGCGCAGGTGGTAACGTATAGCAATGTGATGAATATTTATGCATGTGATGTGATATATTGTGACTGTATATATATGTGCTTGCCCGTGTTAGCTGGCTATCGTGTAAGGTTAGTCATTTTCCTATTTTTTTGTTTAAACTAAATCTATTATTTACAATGATCTAGTACTAGGCCGTCTCAAATAAGCCATTGTTATTTACGATGACCAGACCGTCTGTCTTAAATTAGCCATTGTCATATACGATGGCCCCGACCCTGGCCATCGCAAATAATGATCCCTATTTATGACGTCTTCTCATGATCGTCGTAAATATGGAGACCTAAACTTTGTTGACGGTCGTTATATACCAATTTCAACTGTCAATGTAACTCAATTATAAGAGGGAATAAATATATCTTACACACATCATAGTTAGAAGTAACCTAGTTTCACTTGTACTTAGAAAAAATGGTGCATGCAGGAATTTTATACAGAATTGAAGTGAATTCAAGAGAGGAATCTTAAAGAATACCTTCCCAACCAATAAGACTCCGACATGTGGCAGCACATGGATCGAATGACCCACCTACAGGAGTATTCGAGGGCATCCAACGGCGTAGCGCCCTGAATGGTCAGAGGACCAACCTTTCAACCACCTGGAGGAAGCACACCACGATTGGTGCTAGGAACAAGTCAGTCGACTAGGGGGTCGGCCGATCCTTTCTTGGCACTAAACGTGGTCAACTTCCACGTGTCGACTCCTCATAGTGAGCTGGGAGCGATGGAAACTAATTCGCGCGCTTTTGATGGTGGGAACCGCCTCTACTCCGTGTATAAATAGGGGAGAGAGGCCTCATTTCACTTATCATACACCACTCAAGCATTCTCTCTTATATACACTAGTCCTCCTAGTTTGTTAGTGGAGGTTAGGCTGTAGAGAGGAGTCTCTAGTCCGAAGTCCAAATTGGAAAATGTATGGCTCGTGTATCTTTTCTTTTATTTGTGACATTATCTTTATATTAATATCATTTGTCTTTACTTATTCATATAATTGTATAAAGCGTTCCTTGTTTGGTTGTGGAGTCCACGTATGTGCTAGGTGTAGATGTTCTTATGATCTAGTTATAATGCCTTTATTATATTATCGTAAATATCATACACCACCACTATGGTCTAATTAGCTATTAATATGATTATGTTAATATTACTAAGTTAGTGCTTAGTCCCAACATTGGTTTCAACGATATTTAGGTTAGTCATTGCCTTAGGAAGGTACTTGTACTGCAGCTCTTATGGTATTTACTTGTTATGTAAGCATGGTGCTTAGATAATCAAGTAGCATTAGATGTCTCCTAGACCCATAGTTTGTAGGGGTAGGCGGCAGGTGGTGACAGCTCTGTATGTCCTTCGATATCCCCCACATTCGGCTACACCGCAGGCTCGGGGCAAGAATTGTCCTAATATTCTCAAAGGTAAACTCGTGCCCGATATGTTGGACCGTTAAGCCCTAGTACTTGTAGTTAGCATAGCCATGTGTACACTAGTTGACCATGTATATGAATACCTAAAGCATAGTAGGAGTGGCTTCAACCCTAACTTAGCCTCCACTAGGACATTCTTACCCTTTAGAGTAGTTTGTTTAGGTGTGTGTCACACTACCCCTATTATCATCTTATCCTTGTTCCGATAATTACTTGGTACTCTATACCTTGATCATAAGAATAGTGTTTCCTTTACTTCACTGCCTTCCTTTGGGATAAATACGATACCCTTGGAAATACTCTTGGGTGAAATGCTACAACGGTATCTTCCGTGTGCTTGAGGATCTCATCTCCTACTAGAGATGATCTGTGGTGTTAAGAAATACCAACAAGCATTTTTGGTGTCATTGCCGAGGAAAGCACATAAGTGAAGGGTAGCTTTGGATTAAGTTATATGTACTAATGGTTATTAGACAGGATTACCCTTTCTTTGTTTTCGCCGTTGTGTGAAAACAGGGTAGTGTTTGGCTAGCCCACTCTATGGGAAAGCGAAAAGAGGATGCAAGAGCTTAACTCCGTTAGTACTTTAAGGCGTCCCTCAACAAATTCTTCCCGTTGCACAACATCGTTGCCCACAACCGGGGATTCTCCAGCTTCTAGTAGGACCCAAAGGCATCTATCCCCAAAGCTTGGGGGAGGCTCCAAGATTGTATCTTGGTTTGCATTCACAATGGGGATGGATATTTGGTACATAATCCACTCCTAAAATGGGTTGATTTCATGGGCTCATGATCAAATTCATGCTAAAGTTGGAGGTGACCTCTTCTCAATGATCATGTCAAGGATGAAGATTTAATTGAGGAGAAGGTCACCATTCATAGGGCTGTCTCTATGAATGCTTCAGTTTCGTTGGTTTTGCATGCACACCATTGACAAGGTGGACATGCTAGCCACAGAACTAGACCTCCTATTGAAAAATCAAGAAGGTCAAGCAAATGGGTAAGTGTTTGGATGATCCAAGCCATGGATATTCACATGATTTGTGAAAATTCATGTCAACATGGGACACATGGCAGATTTATTTCCTTATGACTCATGGGGATCCTTTATTTCCAAACAACAACTCCAAAGGCCACCACCAATAAGGAGGTCAAAAGTGGAATCAATACGATCAAGGAGGCTATGCGAATTTGAATTCAAATGGATTCAACTTCAAATAGCATACCTTGATGTATCTTGTCCATGGCCAAGGAGAAATCAATGACATGCTAATGAAGCATTTGGCCAAGGACAAACCACTTGAAAAACATTCAAGATCCAAGGGTTCCACAATCACTTGTTGAACCCTACACTTCGACCAAACCCGTGCAACTTTGGGCAAAACAACATTGTGGATGAAGCGTTTCTTGTTTGATTGTGGAGTCAAAATGTCGTTATGCCCAAGAAAGCCTCTTGATCCCAGATCAAGCATGGGTTGAATCAAAAGAATATCTTGAAGGTTAAAGCAACACCCCCATAAGTGGGCATCCTCATTTGCCTTCATGAGGAATGAGGAGACTCCATCATGTCATCCACAATGACATTCTAAGAAGATGGAGAAGCCAGGGCCATCCAAATGGCCCAAGTCAACTAAACCACCGAAAAGGAAATGGCGGATGAAGGACAAGCCTCAACAAGTTCATGAAAGAATATCTTAATGAAGGAAAAGTCATCGCAATATCAACAAGTCTTCATGAAGCTGACGACGAGGCCGGGGCCACCATGGGTCCCACTTGTTCAAGATGGTAGCCAGAGGAGGTTTGGCTAGACAACAAGGGAAGTCATCAATGCCTTCATCTCCAGGCATGGACGACACATCATCAGGCTAAACAGGACGGAGGTAAGTCCTGCTCATCGGACTTCAAAAATTCGGTGAGTCCTTACCAATAGGTTAATTGGTAGTTATCTATTTGATTTTCTAATTGCATATTTGAATTTCCCATCAACCCTTGCATTTGCATTTAGCATGTTTGAATTTTCACGCTTGCATGTTGGAAAGTAAAATCTCCTACCAACATAAAATTAAAATTTTGAATTAGGAAATAAATCTATATGTATATGAACTTTGGGCATAAGCACTTGAATTCATCTTCCAAATTCAATCCAAAAAGGTTTCCCTTAATCCTCATTACATTTGCAAGTTGGTTCAAGTTGGGCAAAACAATTTGACAAAGGGTTCAATTTTCTTTTGGCTAACATAACCCGTTTTTAAGTTGTTTTGTTCGTTCTTGATTTTAGTGCAGCCAGAACAAAATTTGTAAAGAGGTTGGAAGGCCTCATAAAGTCAACCACACTATCGGGAGAATTCAAGCGCATATCCCTCTACCGATCTCGTTTTGAGTTCATGGTAGAGGAATGCTCAAGATGATAACCCGATGGAGGAGCAAGATGAAGCTTCATTCACCTTCAAACCTCAACTTGGAAAAAGACATCAAACATGAAGGCTACACCAAAATCCATGGTCATGAAATTCTCAAACCATGACCCTAAACCTAGACTGCTCTTCAATTGGGGTGTGAGTTTAAAATTTTTCGTTGTTTGAATTGCATTAGGGTTGGATGATTTTTTCTTGCATGGACGAGGAAGGTTCACACCTCCTCATCATTCAATTCTTATGCACCCTCACGAGAGTAAGTGTTGCCATTGCTTTTTGATTTTTCAAAAGGAATGTCACCTTACTTTGGAATAAATTTAAACAAGTACCTAGAATTTTATAAGCATTGTAGAAATTAACTTAGACATTTTCTGCCTAGGTTTAGAAAATATTACTTATTAAATGACTCAATGGTTTAATTGTCATGTAAAAACCTAGGAATAGTGATGTCAATAATCTTAATTTGAAACTCATTCATGCATGGATCACTAAATTTCAAATTCCTAGGCAAGAAACTAAAAATATTTAGGAGGATAAAGTTAAGAGTCTTGTTTGTCATGATCCAAAATATAAAAATTTGCTCTTGTAAAAAGTCATGATGGTTAGAAAATTTTAAAATAAAGGAATCCATAGGGTGTACATATATCACTTGCATTGCGATGACTAGGAGCTTTAGAAAATGTGCAAATTGATTAATTTATAAAGCTCCACTCTTATATCAATGAACAAAACATTGTTTATGGATGCACTCCAAATTCGACCCCATGAGTCTTTGTTATTTTTGTTTCTTAGATGTACAAATAGAATTTGGTCATCTGACCCGAAGTTTCAGTTGTACAGGTGCCGGGAGCTAACCATCCCTCTCGATCAAATAGGGGAAACCTGCAAGGGTAGTATTTCTATATAGGCATACAAGAAGTCGATTTAGTGGTACCATTTCAACACCTCTTGGCAAATGAGTAACCAAGCATGGTTAAAACTTATCAGGATTTAATCCAGAGGGCCAATCATAGCTTTACAAGGTCGGAGGTTTGACATGGAAACCTTCCATGAGCAACCAATGGGCTGCCATGAATAATTGGGATCTCTATGCTCCCACTTTTCTAAGACCCCATTCAAGCTCAAGGGAATTGCCACTATCATTGGGTGCACATTGTTCATCTGTGGCTGAAGGTTATTTTAACCTTAAGCCAAGGGACGATAGATCACACCCAAAACATGTTGGGTGCATGTTATTCCTTCGTGGCCCGAGGTTATTTTGACCTTGGCTAAGGAATGGCGGATCACACCTAACACATGATGGGTGCACCTTATTCCTCTGTGGTTAGAGGTTATCATGACCTTAGCCAAGGAATAAAAGATGACACCCGAAGTATGAGATATCTTGAGGTGTGGATGAGCCGCATCGACAACACTCTCCTCGACGACACTCATGGAACCCACGGGAGGCAACACAACATCGATACTCATCCCTCCAATGCCGAAGCAATGCTACAACAAGGTTAGGCCAACCTCACGGCCCATCTCCGCCGTTATGGTTTCAATCCCTATCGCGGACCTTGACCAAGAACAAGCTTGTACTACAGGAAACGATCAATAAGTCATCGGTAAAAATACATACGTTGGGGTCGTCACATTTATTGGGCATAACACTATCGGTTTCAAAGAACCAACGACTATAACACAAAACTGTCGACCGAGGCGAAAAAACCGACGGTTGTAGTAAAGCTGTCGGCTGAACCAACAACAGCCACAGAATATACTTATAAGCGTCGGACAGTACATGCAAGCCGTCGGCTCTAAAGTGTGCCCCAGGCCACACGCAGTAAGGTTGTCGGTTGTGTTAGGGAACTGACGGTTCTAAAGTGGGCCACCCATGACGCGCAAGTAACATTGTAGACCGTCAGATGGAACCGACGGTTCTAAAGGGGCCTACAACGCAGCAAAAAAATTCCCCATGCGCCCGTGAACCCTATCTCACGCGCGCCCATGAACACTCTATCGCACTGCCTCTCCATCGCCCGGCTCGCGTCGCTTGGCCATCACCCGCCTTTCGTCGTCGCCGCACGCGCCTTCTCCCTGTCGCCCGCCGTGCGCGTGCCGTCGGCCTAAGTCCGCCACCGTCGCCCTGCTAGTTCTCAGTCCAGTCGGCACCGCCCTACCTGTGCACCGTCAAGGCACGACTCTACCCGTGCACCGCTGGTCCAGTGTGCCCTGCGCTACCCGTGCGGTGCAGGCTCAGTCCATCCACCGACGAGCTCATCTTAGGTATATACACGATTTACTCAACTCAGATTCATTTATGTTCCTTATTACGTGGATTAATTTGTAGTGTTTCTTACCTCCTTTAAATTAGTGTAATTGAATTGCATTGCACGTGTAGAACTTAGTTTTTTTGTGCGCAGTTGGGATGTCAATTGGGTTGATGTAATTGGAGACATGTAGTAGCATTATAGCGCGCACACACGCACACACAAATTACGAATGATGCTAAGAATATCTTTGAAACAAAATACACATCCTGACATTATGAAACTTCTCTCCCCGTACAGGTCTACCGTCATCTTCTCTGCTCCAAGTTCGGTGCAGGTTCGCAGTTGTCTCCTCCGCAGTCATCCTATCCAAGGTAAGGTACAATCTTGCTAAATACTTGTTAAATTTACTTGAAAATATGTGTGACTTGTTAGTGTGTATTTTGCTGCTCAAATGATGGTGACGTCTAATGTTAATTGCAAATTATTTTATTCGTGCTATCTTTAACGTTATAGACAACGCAATTGACATCTATAATTTGCTTCATCATTTTTTTGCTAAGTATAGACTGCTTTCTGAATGTTAAATGATAAAGTAGGTTGTGGAAGCATAATTGATTGATTCTTTTGTTCCTAGACTCTTATTAGGATAGTGCAGTTATTCTTGTGTTGGTTTTAATAGTAACTTGATAGGTTCTTTGTCTGTTATGTTCATGATTTACATTGGCATATATTGATTTACAGTACACATTAATTGTGTTCGTTTTGTAAAAGAAGATTCTAGTCGTAACATATGTGTCAAGATGAGCACGGAGCCGTACAACGACAATGAGGACGGCCAATTACCCGCGCATGGACGGTAGACCCGGACTTGGAACTTTCAACTCTAACCAACTATTCCCCTCTCCTCCGTTCTTTCCTCTCTCTTGTAGATGACTGAATAATGAAAATGAGCTACGTAACCTATATAATTTGATTACCCATTCCAAATCGGGACATTTCACATGCGATAGGCATGTGAGGCGTGCAGGTTCGGAATTGTCCCTTCTCCGATAGCATGAGAGTGACTGAGGCCGCGATTTTGATGAGCCAGGTGTGGGGTCTGAATCCGGACGTGATTTCGATAGCATAACCCTGATGTTCCCTGTTGCACCATTTTTGGGCGTGCAGTGGAGAAAAGTGGAGGTATGCTGCCGAAATTTCGTTTGGATTTGAACGCCATGTCTCGTCATAAGCATGTTTACTCGGTCACTCTTGGGTGGGTTTACTAACTATCTACCTAGTTGTGGGGGCCGTCACATAATATAAAAATAAACTAATAATGATTTGTCTGCTTTGAAGGTATAAGCTGAAAAATGAGTGATGATCGTGAGGCGATGTATGATGGTTGGAGTTCAACTGATGCGCACACTATGGCATGGGCTCGTATCGCATATGTTTTCATTACCAAGCCTATGCTAGTGGTGCTCACGTTGCGAAGCATCCGTATAGAAAGTGTCAGAATCATCGACATTTGCATAAGTTTGAAATTAGGTGCACCTTTGCAAGCATGGATGCCCGACTACTTAGTGTGGCACGAGAATGGGAGATGGATCATGCTAGTGAGTCGGATGGAAACGAGGATGAAGATCTGATGGATGAGATGATAGCGGACGTCACTAGAGAGCACGAAGAGCGGTCACCGCCAGAGGAGGTGCAGAAGTTTTACAGCCTTCTTGCCGCCTCAAATGAAGAAGTGCATGAGGGGACCAATGTAAACATCCTGCAGGCAATGACACGACTTATGGCGATGAAGTCCAAGAACAATTTTGCAATTGCTACAATGGTATATTGAAACTGATCAGTGATCTCCTTCAGTCGAATCATAAGATGTTGAAAGACATATACCAATCTAAGAAGCTTTTAGTTGGTCTGGGCATGAATTATGAGAAGATTGATGCATGCGAGAATAATTGCTTGCTATTTTGGAAGGAAAACAAGAACGATACTCATTGTATGCATTGCAAGACATCTAGATATGTGGAGGTTCTGAATGATGATGGAGAGGAAATAACCACAAAAGTACTGATCAAACAGCTTCGTTACATGCCTATCACATCAAGGCTAAAACGGTTGTTTCTTTCCAAAAAAAGAGCGAAGAAGATGAGGTGGCATTCTGAAGGGATACATGAGAGCGATGACAAAGATATTATGACGCATCCTTCAAATGGTGTGGCTTGGCAAGCTCTAGATCATTTCTATCCAGAGTTCGCAAGAGATCCTAGAAACGTTCGTCTTGGGATGTCAACAGATGGTTTCACTCCTTTCAGCACCAGTAGCATCCCATACTCTTGTTGGCCTATATTTGTCATGCCATACAATCTGCCTCCAAACATGTGCATGAAATAAAGATACATATTCCTTGCGGCCATCATTCCTGGTCCTAAACATCCAGGGAAGAAAATCAATGTGTCTATGCAGATGTTGATTGAAGAGTTGAAAGAGCTATGGCAAGGTGTAAAAGCATATGACAGTCATCTGAAATGTGAATTTACCTTACGTGCGGTGCATGTATGGTCGATCCATGATTTGTTTTCATATGGTATTTGGGTTGGTTGGTGTGTCCACGGACAATTGTGCTACCCCATATGTATGGCTGACACTGATGCCATCAGGTTGAAGTATGGATAAAAGTCAGGTTCTTTGATTGTCATCGGTGATTCCTTCCTTCAAACCATCCTTTTAGGAGCGATACACAATCATTCTGGAAAGGGAAAACGGTTACAAAAGGACAGTCTCGTCAATTGACAAGCGAACATAAATAGCATGGCATGCAAAGTTTAAAGAGGCCGCATAAGGTGGTTTCGAAGGGTAGGGTACAGAACACAACTGGAGCCATATTTCTTTTCTTTGGGAGCTACCATACGCAACGGCGCTGCTTTTACCGCACAACATAGATTTGATGCACCAGGAGCATAGTGTCGCTGAAAGCATCATAAGTATGTGTTTTGATTTTACCGGCCAAAGCAAAGATAATTTGAATGTGAGGAAAGACTTAGCTGATCTTTGCGATCGTGTTGGGCTTGAGGTTGTAACAAATACAAGTGGAAATGAAAGTAGGCTACGAGTTGCATATTGTGTCAATCCAGAACAAAGGAGGCAAATACTTAGTTTGTTGAAACCATTGAAGTATCCAGATCGCTATGCAGCTAACATAAAATGATGTGTCAATATCAGTACTAGTAAATTGAATGGGTTGAAGAGTCATGATTAACATATAATGATGGAAAGACTTGTGCCCATAATGTTCATGGCTACTTGAAACCTGATTTGTGGAAGATATTTGCTGAACTTAGCTACTTTTATAGGCATGTATGTGCTAAGGAAGTGTCGAAGAAGATGATGCAGCAGTGGGAGAAAGAAATCGTTGTGCTTGTATGTAAGATGGAAAAAGTCTTTCAACCTAGATTTATGAATGTTATGCAACATTTGTTGGTACATTTACCTTATGAAGCATTAGTAGCGGGTCCTGCACAATTCAGGTGGATGTATAGTAAGGAAAGAGAATTGAAGAAACTTAGAGCTATAGTGTGCAACAAGGCAAGAGTGGAAGGGTGTATTGTTGAGGCATTTGCAACTAAAGAGATTACAAACTTCTATAGTAAATATTTTTTGCGTGCCAACAACTGAATGCACCTATGACACGATATCATGATGTAGATGAGCAATATATGACTGAGCTTAAGATTTTTCATTGGAAGGGTAAAGGTGTTGGGGCTGCCACTTCTCATTATATTTTGGATGAAGAGAGGAACTACACCTTGCTTTACATGTTTTTCAACATGGAGGGGGTGTTATCATATTTTGAAATGTTTGACAAGTTGTATTGGGCACAAGCTATATTGGACATCTTCTCGAAGAGCTACGCAAAGTCAATTGGATAAGCTACGTCAACATGGCATAAATGGTGGACCATGCTTCATGACATGGTTTCGTGGTCATGTAATATTTATATCTGTCTTTTTTCTTCAATCATAGTTCACATGTTTATCATAAGATGCTAACTTTGTCTATTTATGTAGTGTATGCAAGATCGCAACATCTCAGATGACTTGCAACAGATGTCGCATGATCAATTGAAAGCAAGGGAATTTAACCGATACAATATCAACGGATATCATTTTTGAACTGCAAGTTTAGAAGCAAGCCACCCACTTGCAGCAACATCAAACAGTGGAGTAATGATAATGACAGCGGAGGGTAGTGGTGAAGTGAATGCATTCTACGGTGTTCTTCAAAAAATAATTGAGTACACATTTGGCGGTCCGAAAGAACTAAAGTTTGTGATTTTCGACTATCAATAGTTTGATCCAACATTGGGCACGCGAGTGGATGATTTTGGAATGGTGGAGGTCGACCACAACTCGCGGTACACAACCCATAACAACAATGATGTACTTGCGCATCAAGTAGAACAAGTGTATTGTTTAAGTTATCCTCACCCAAGTTTGAAAAATTAGTGGGATATATACAAAGTTAATTGTGAAGTGCACCCTCGTCATTATGATGAGTACATAGAGAGTCAAGAAGATGATGATAGTGGTGTCTACCAAGATGAAGTCAATGAATTAGAGGATTTTAGGATATCTTGTGGAACGGGACTTGCAAAAATAGCTAGTTGTACTCTAGAGTTAATGCCTGGAGAACAAGCCGACCCTTAGTGAAAACGTACTCGACAGTCATAAAGGATTATTGAAAAGTAGAAAAGGATTATAGAAGACCAGGAGAGATTTGAGCAAGACAGTGAAGGAGAAGAGTTTGAAGAAGAGACGGAAGAACAAGAGATACGTGAACATATTCATGCACGTGTGGCTGAAGCAGGTTCTGATGCTAATGATTTTTTATTCTTATTGTACGCGTTCTATTAGATTTTGATTCTTATTGTATGCATCTTGTGATTCTTATTCGTGCTATTATGTCTTTTGTATACTAATTATTATTTTGAAATTTATGCAGATGTTGAAGCATATCAAAACTGGCAGGAAAAACGCAGTGGTACTTCGTCTTCCACGTCTCACCCCAGTAGTAGTTCGGACCACACAGACTTGATTCATGTACTTGTTTTTAAATAAATAGTAATATTATATTATCTATCTAATATTGCTTGCATGTTTATTTGCATTTGCAGGGTACTAGCGCGAATGTGCAAAGGCAGAGGCAGCTCATGCAGTGTGTGACAAGACAGAGTAGGCACCGAGCCAGCTTGCACGAGAGTCGAGTCCGTCACAGGTGGTAGATCGATGCCCGACATACGAGGAGTTGAACAAGGAGATAGATGTTGTGAGTTAGCCGTCAGAGCAAAGAGGAGACTCTAGTGCAGGCACGAGAGACCGTACGACAGCGGGTGTCTTTGGGCGGTCCTCCTCTCACAGTGGTGATGAGGGGGATGATGAGGGTGGCGACGACGATGAGGGCGATGATCCCGCGCGAGATCAGAGGTTGGCAAGGCTGGCGGAGGTACGTGAGTCAAGAGAGGGGACGTCCGTTCAGTGCCCCTTCAGGTACAATTTTGGATTAATTGATAAGCTATCTTTTATATTGTTTTATTGTCAACTAATTAACTAATATTATTTTTACAGGCTACAGAGGCACCTTTTATGTACTCCAAGTAAAAGCATGGACGAGTGGATGGTTATAAAGCCGAAGGTTACTAGGTGCTAGATCGAGCCTGGTTGGAGTGGCAAGGGGCGTCCACGAGTAGTTAACACGGAGTTGGGGAATGCCATCTAGTATTGCTACCCTGGAACAGTTGTAGCGGGCAATCGAAGAATTATGGCACATAGTTGGGATCACTATGCGCTGATAGACTATGGCGTTTCGGGTACTTGTCAGGGCAAAGTTTTAGAGATCTTTTTGGTAAGTTTGTTTTTATTATCTCAATCATATTGCATCTTGTTTTGATTGACACAAATTGTTGCTTCTATCTAGGGTTTATTTCATTTGGAGGAGGGTACGAGTGAAGCATATGCAAGAATGGTTTACCAGGAGTTAGCAAAAAGATGTGCAAAGGACTGTTTCTCTAATGCATGGATCAAAGTTGTGACCGCGTACTACAAGACAAAGTTGTTTGAGCCCATGACAAATAAGGAAGCAGCCAAAATGCATCTAACTAAGGAGAAGTACTTGGACAACTATGTGGATTGGATCTGTGCGGATACAAAAGCTTGGGAATGGTTATGTGAGTATTGGGCGTTGGATGAGTTCAAACATGTTTCGGATAGAAACAGAAAAAAAACCAGAAGAGCAAGCCTGTAAAGCATTACTATGGCTCGAATGGAAATGCTCGAAAGGAACAATGAATGGTATGAATTCTTTCAATTATACTTATATTGCTTCAAATAATTGTATTGATTAAACTTTTGCATTTTGTGTTGTAGAAAGCTAAAACTGGCGTCGCTCCTAAGTATTTTGAGGTTCACCTTAAGGGGCATAGAGGTCCAGATCCGAATCGCCCGAAGCAGTTGTGTGACGAGGCACCGACACAAAAACTGGTAAGTATGATAATTGTTTGTTATATCTATCTATCCAGTCAATTTATCTTTTATTCCATCTTTTTGTGAACTAAACGTATGTATGCATGCAAAATATATTGAGTGTTTCAAAAAGAATTATGGAAATGTTGCGGATTACTTAAGAGCATTGTTAGATGTGGTTGCGGTGTACGAAGCCAGCGGTGGTCTACCGCATAGGAGGTATGTGTAAAATATTGATGGTTTATATGTTAATGAATGTCAAACCACCACACTTATATTTTTTGTAGACTTGGGTTGGGTGACGGGTTCGTGGAGCGTGATGCTTATGCTAGACGACAACGGTCATCCACTACCAATTCTAGTCGGTCGCGGGCGATTGCGGATGTTGGTACCCTGCGTACCGGGTACCCCACGATACCGCAAGAAAAGCTACGAAGTTCCATCTGTCTGAGTTGAAGATCTCTGAAGATTCCACGTGTCCTGCAGCGCTGGGCCTGCCTCCCTCATTTGGGTAGCTCCAGTACCGCCACGTGTAATACAAGGACGGACCTAACTCTCTGTATAAGGAAGCGTCGGTCGTGCCACGTGTCCAGAGGCCCCGGACCAAACCCCAATAGAGGGAAGTTTCAGTGCTGCCACGTGTATAGCAGCTCCGGACCTGCCTCCCCACAGAGGGAAGCTCCGGAGTTGCCACGTGTCGAGCCTCTGGACCTAAGCTAGCAACAGGAAGATAGACAGATCTCCAACGGCGCTAACATTCAAGGGGCAGTTAAAACAACCGTTACAAGACCTGATTACATATCATTAATGTCATGTTAATGACACACGATCAGAGGACCTTTAGTACTGGTAACACTGCCTTTAAGTTGCATTATCACACCATTAATCATGCTTAATACATACAGATCATGTATTAGGTAATTAAACACCGCGTGGGGCCACATGTCGGGCCAGGCTGACAATGTAACATCCAGTCCTTGGACTACAAAAGGGATGTGCTGCACGGTACAAAGGACAGTTCCAATCAACCCCACATGACTACACACTCATACATACAACATCCACCCGTGGAGTAGGGTATTACGCTCAGGCGGCCCGAACCATGTAAAATCCCTCGTGTCACTGTCTTGTTCATAATCTCACGCGCGTCCCAACCAATTACGAACCTCTGCGGTCTACGATCTAGTAGTACCGGGGGAAGTGTCGATCGCACACTTCGACATTTGGCGTGCTAGGTAGGGGGGCCTTGAGATTTCAAGATGCTGAACTCTGCGGCAGCATCGTCCAACGACAATGTCGGACAGCCTAACGAAGGAAATCCCTCCAATGTTCAACATCCAGTTGGTGCTGTTGCCCCGGCGGGTGTTGCTGCACCACCACCACCATCTGCTTTGGTTGTCAATGTCGACAACAGGATGATGCCCTTGTGTCGGTGACTGCATTGACAAACAATCTGGAGAACGCGCTAATCGCTGCGCGTACTCTGCTCCAATGTCCTCCAGCTGCTAGAGCTCCTCCGGCAGCTATGGAACAATGGCATACTCATGTCGAACATCTGGTTGCAGCCTCAGCCGATGCCATCAGTAACAAAGGCCCGCCCCCTGCCGGACAGGAAACTTCACAACGAAGGACCTTGTCAAATAGACTTGGTCCTCAAGTTTCACAGCACAGGAGATGTGTCGTGTCCCAACAAGTGACATCGTTGCCCTCCGGGGCACGTCGTACTCACACTGCGTCGACACTCTCGATGCATGATCTCCAATCGAAGCTCAACCAAAGATACAGGCAGGAGGACGGCTGCGTCCACATCGAGCACGCTCGAGAGGCAAGAGGATCGGAAAAACCCTTCTCTTTTGGGAGTAGGGGGCGGCTGTTTGGCCCTAGCCATGCACCTTGCAAGGTCTGATGGCCACAGAAGTTCCGGCCTCATCTGCTGGAGAAATACGATGAGACTGTCAATCCCGTCGAGTTCCTCCAAATCTCCACCGCGATGCTCGCGGCGGGTGGCAATGAGGCCATGATGGCCAATTACATTCCTATGGCTCTGACTGGGACAGTCAGGTCCTAGTTCATGAGTCTTTCGCCTGACTCTGTCAACAGTTGGGCGGAGCTATGCCACCAGTTCACTGCCAACTTCGGGAGCTCCTACACTCAACCTGGCACGGAGGTGGATCTGTTTTTCGTATAGCAGAAGTCGGGAGAGTCGTTGCGATCGTTCATCCAGCGATTTTCCTAGGTACAGAATACAATCCCATCCATCTCCAATGCATCTGTCATTGTGGCATTTTGACTGGGCATTAGAGACAAGAATATGCTAGAAAAGCTGGGGACAAAAGAAGTCACCAGCGTCACGAAACTCTTCAGCCTAGCTGACAAGTGTGCTAGGCTGCGGAGGGTCATGAAATGCACTCCAAGCCAGCTTCGGAGGCTGGTGAAAATTCCTCCAAGGCTGAAGCCACTACCTCCGGTAGTGGAAAGAAGAAGAAAAGTCCAACGGCAAGAAGAAGTCGTCGATCGACACACCTGCTGCTGCAGCTCCGGGTGGCCAGGGGTCACGCTCCGAGAAACGTCCTCGACCATTGTATGAAGACAGCGGCGGTCAAAAGATGTGGTGTGCGATCCAAAAAACGGACACCCACAATCTTGAAGATTGTCACGAGGTCCAAAAACTTGTCGATCGCTTCAACAAGCGCCGAGAAGAAGCTCCTTTCCGCCAGCGGGAAGGAAAGCAGAAAGTCTACAAAACTCCGGCTGATCTGGAGCTAGGCTTCCAGGACCCCAAGAAGGTCCTGAAGGCTGTGTACAACACCGTCGACGACGATTCTGACATCTCTGATAACGAGCGTCGGAAGACCCTCAATACCATATATGGAGGGTCCTGGGATATCACCTCCTGTCGCGCCCTTAAGACTATGTGTCGGGAGATGGATGCCACAGCTCCTACCGCAAAGGCAGAACCCCATCAAAAGTGGATGGACACTCTCATCATTTTCGATGCTTCAGACTGCCCAAGAAACATGATCGGAGCTGGACAACTGTCGTTAATGGTGTCTCCTACCATCAATAATGTCCACCTCTACCATGTCCTGGTGGATGGAGGGTCAACACTTAACCTCCTCAACTATGCAGCGTTCGTTAAGATCGAACTGAAACTCTCGAACCTTCGCCCCTCACGTCCTTTCTCCGGGGTAGGTCCAGGGCCATCAGTCCTCTCGGCTCAATCACACTCCCGGTGACCTTTGGGACTCGGGAGATTTACAGGACCGAGAAGCTACTCTTCAACGTAGCGCATATCAGCTTACCCTTCAAAGCCATCCTAGGCAGGCCAGCCCTATATAGGTTCATGGTCGCAGCCCACTATGGCTACTTGGTGTTGAAGATGCCGACACCTTCAGGCATTCTCCAGATCCGTGGAGATCGTACTGTAGGAGTCACTGCGCTGGAAGAACTCCACGCGCTTACAACAGCGCAGGAGGAAGCATGCGGCAAGGAGCTAGCTGCTCAACCTCCGAGCACTCGTCAACAAGGCTCAACCTCTGCACCACGCGTGCAACCAAGCAGCGAAACTGACATTCCCGTCAAAGTCGTCCAAATTGGTTCTGATGCTAACCAGACCACCTGTATATTGGGAGGTCTAGACAAAAAATAGGAACTCACGCTCATCACTTTCCTCCGGGTGAATGTTGACGTGTTTGCATGGCAACCGTCACAGATGCCTCGAATCCCTAGGGAGGTGATTGAGCACAATCTAAAGATATACCCTGATGCACGGCCAATACACCAGAAGCCCCAAAAGCAATCAGTCGAGCGGTAGAACTTCACCACACAAGAAATCAAGAAGCTGCTCGAAGCTCGATTCATCCGGGAGGTTCATCATCCACGATGGCTCGCAAACCCAGTCGTTGTACCCAAGGCCGGCGGGAAACTTTGGATGTGTATCGACTACACCACTTTGAATAAGGCATGTCCAAAAGACCCATTTCCATTACCTAGGATAGACCAGATAGTGGACTCCACCTCCGGGTGCGAGCTATTTTGTTTCCTAGATGCATATTCTGGATATCCTCGGATCCAGATGTCTAGGGAAGATGAAGACCATACTGCCTACATAACAGTAGATGGGTTGTATTGTTATACTGCCATGCCTTTTGGTCTCAAAAACGCTGCTTCAACTTTTGTGCGAGCCATGCACAAAACATTTGGAGAGATCATTAGGGACTTGGTGGAAGTATACGCCAATGACATCGTCGTGAAGGTCAAGAACAAGGAATCACTCCTTGACAACTTGCAAGCCATCTTTGACAAGCTGTGCATTATGCGCACCAAGCTAAACCCAGACAAATGTGTCTTCGGGGTTAGCTCCGGGAAGCTCCTCGGATTCTTGGTGACTCACCGAGGAATTGAGGTGAATCCGGCGAAGATCAGGGCCATTGAAGACCCCCAACCCTAATCAAGGATGTCGAAAAGCTAACTGGATGTCTAGCTGCGCTCAGCCGGTTCATCTCAATTCTGGCAGAACGGCGCTTCCCTCGCTTCCATTCCATTGGTCTGAAGAAGCAGGGAAGGCTTTTCAAGAGATCAAGCAGCTCCTCACCACATTACCAATCTTGGTAGCTCTGAACCCTAGTGAGCCTCTTTTGCTTTACATTTTGGCAACTACAGAGGTTGTCAGCATGGTCCTGGTTGTAGAAAGACCAGAACCACCTAAGCCCAGACCCCTCTGTGAGGGTCCAGAGCTACCCAAGGGCAAGTCTGGGTCCGAACCCCTAGGCACAGATATTCAAGGCAAACTGCCTGAGGATCAACCTCTCTCATCTGAGGGAGTTCACATGGTTGAAGAAGAAGTTCCGGACCCCTCCAAGAGGGTCCATGAAGATCAAAAAGAAGGTCCGGACCCCTCCGGGAGGGTCCGGGTTGATGAAGAAGAAGCTCCAGGACCTTCACAGAAGGTTCAGACTGTCTAGTGGACAGTGTACTTCATCAGTGAAGTATTCCACGACACCAAGACTCGATACATTGAGTTGCATAAGCTGCTTTATGCAGTTATCATCGCCTCAAGGAAGTTATGTTGCTACTTCCAAGCCCACAAGATATCAGTGGTAACCTCCTATCCACTGCGTGCTATACTACATAACCCCAATTCTACTGGGAATATTGAAAAGTGGGCAGCGGAGCTGGCAGAGTTCGATATTGAATTCTTGCCTAGACATGCCATCAAGAGTCAAGCATTAGCTGACTTCATGGCGGAGTGGACCCCTTCTTCATCAAATCCAGGGGGCCTAATGAGCAAAAGCCAGAACCCAAGGTCTCGGTCTTCACCGAGCCTCACTGGACTCTCTACTTTGACGGCTCTGTGCAAAAGCAGGGGGCCGGAGCTGGAATCCTTCTCCTTGCTCCGACCGGGGAGAAGGTCAAGTATATGGTTCACCTTGACTTTAAGGCAACCAACAACATGGCGGAGTATGAAGCTCTCATCTACGGGCTCAAGGTGGCGCTATCATATGGCGTCAAGCAGATGCTGGTGAAGGGTGATTCGTAGCTCATTATCAAGCAAGTTAAAGGAGAATGCAGCTGTAACAACCCACAACTTGTTGCTTACCTCCTTGAAGTCCAGAAGCTCCAGAAGGACTTCGATGTCCTGGATCTCTACCATGTCCAGCGTCTCAACAACGCTGAAGTTGATGAACTCTCGACGAAGGCTTCAACCAGAGCTCAAGCTCCTGACGGAGTTTTTGTCAGCAGGTTGTCAAGACCTACCGCTCAGCCTGCCGAACCGAGTGAAGGGGGCAAGACTAGCAGCTCAAAGTTGGCAGTCCCGATGGCCCTGTTACCATGGCATCCACCAAGGGTCGTAGGCGCAGCAGGAAGCTCCGAGCAACCCAGCGTGCAAGATCTGGAGGCTCAAGTTAGCTCCGATGCATGGATCTCGGAGATCCGGAGCTACTTGAAAGACAACATCCTTCCTGAAGACGGTGCATCCGCTGACCAGATCGTCAGATTGGCTAAAAGATACACGCTTGTAGAAGGGGATCTCTATCGGCGCGGTGCCAACAACATCCTAATGTGGTGCATTGCCTGGGAAGAAGGCCGCGAGCTCCTCGGGGAAATCCATGGAGGCGAGTGTGGGAACCACGCTTCTTCCCGCACGTTGGTCGGTAAAGTCTTCCGGCATGGCTTTTACTGGCCTACAACTCTCCAGGATGCAGTTGAGCTGGTAAAAAAGTGTGAAGCGGGCCAGTTCCACGCGAAACAAATTCACACACCGGCTCAGTCACTGCAAATGATACCTCCTACATGACCATTCGCTGTGTGGGGGATGGACATTTTGAGACCTTTCCCAAAAAGCCGTCGGAGGTTATAGGTTCCTCTACGTCGCCATCGACAAGTTCACCAAGTGGTCGGAAGCTACTCCAGTTGTGACAATCAACAAGCAATCAGCTATCAAGTTCTTGAAGTCCATAGTCTGCAGATTTGGAGTTTCAAACAGAGTCATAACTAACAACAGAACCCAATTCACAAGTGCAGCATTCCAAGAATATTGCGAAGACCTCGACATACAAGTCAGTTACGCATTAGTAGCTCACCCGACAAGTAATGGTCAATCCGAGAGAGCAAATGCCAAGATACTGAAAGGACTCAAGACGCGCACTTACGAGCACCTGAAGAAACATAGAGCCAACTGGATAGAGCAGCTTCTGTCTGCACTGTGGGCGAGCAGGACAACACCTAGTCGGTCAACTGGAGAGACACCCTTCTTCCTGGTGTACGGAGCTGAAGCGGTCCTTCCTCCGAAGATCACCATGGGGTCACTTCAGATCTGGACCTTCGACGAAGCCATGCAAGACAAGCTCCAGCATGAAGACCTTGACCTCGTCGACGAGGGAAGGTGCCAAGCAGCTGTATGGAATGCACTTTATCGTCAGGCGCTCTGGTGCTATCACCAAAGGCATGTGCGCAACCGACAGCTTGAAGAAGGTGATCTGGTGCTGCGGAGAATACTAACTCGTGAAGGGATGAACAAACTGTCCCCCAGTTGGGAAAGTCCCTTCTGAATAATCAAAGTATCCCGTCTCGGATGCGTTCGCTTGGCAACTGAGGATGGGACTCTGCTTCCCAATCCTTGGAACATCGAGGACCTCCAAAAGTTTTATGCTTAGTTTCATGGAGGTGAGTCTATAATTACATACAATGTAAGTTATAGAATCTATACACAAAGCCGGGTAGGTCCTAAAGGAGAACATTCGGGCCCCTCCGATAGGGTCCAGGTAGTTCAAGCCCACCTAACATGGTCCCTGTACTGAAAGTGCGGCTTACCTACCCTGGGTTAGAACAAGATGAATAGCACACTTGGCCTGGTTCCGTACCCTAAGTGTGTCCTTGTCTCCCCTATAATTTGGACCTATAATGAAAGACATTGTTGTGTGAAAGCAGACTCCACATGCATTAATTTTGTACAGTCTTGTTTTTCTTTTATTATCTTTTCCTTCTTATCTATAATGAAGTTGTGCAATTCTTTTTGAGATATAGTCCAAGTTATTCATATGATATACGAGTTATATTGTTGATCTTTTTCAGATCTTAAAATTGCTAGATGGTCTACTCGCCAGAATGCCAAAGCCAATGACAGGTCCGGATTGCGCTATCGAGTTAGACTGGTCCAACACCCTAAGTACGCCAGTCTACCTATATTCCAGCAGGCCTCAGTAGGGAGGGTCCAAAAGGCATTCGGATCTGAAGAGATTACATCAATTTACTTGTTATCATGTTGAGTTCCTTCGGACCTAAATTTCAAATAAGAACAGTAAGCCGCAAACAACTTATAGAGGAGAGGACGGATTTTACTATTTTCTTATCTTTAACACGTAGGAAAAATGGAAAGTTCATGGCGATGGTGGATGTTGCCGAAGCTACTAAGCTCCGACAACCCCAGGGGGGCCCGTCGTCGGCGCTTTTATACATTGAAAAGGGGCGTCCTCAGAGCTAACAAGCTCCGATAACTCCCATGGGGGCCAGCCATCAACGTGAAAAATTAATGGTGATCTAAACAAAGATGGTGGAGAAATCACCCAGGGATCCACCGTCGATGTATTATACGTTGACAAGTGGACACCGTCGAAGCCAGGAAGCTCCGACGATCCCATGGACCCGCCGTCGATGTTCTAGACGTTGACAGTGGGCACAGTCGAACCTATCAAGCTCCAACAACACCTAGGGGCCCGCCGTCGATGTTTCTACGTGTTGACAGTGGGCACCATCGGACCTACCAAGCTCTGACAATCCCCAGGGGGCCCGCCGTCGACGTTTCTACGCGTTGGTGGTAGGTGCCGTCCGACCTACCAAGTTCCGACAACTCTCAGGGGGCCTGCCGTCGACGTTACAAGGGGTCCCTGGAGATGTCGGAAGGAAACTTCAGAACTAAGAGCTAAACATTTTAGCTACAAGTTTGAAGTGTTCAAGTCAACAAGACATTGTATGATCCTTTTTGTACATATTTGCAATCAAGTTATGTACATATACCAGGGGGCCGACAGGATAAAGGGCAATACATTAAAGACAAATACAAAATGGAATTCATTCATTTTAAAGAGATTGAATTTAATTCATTCAAGGATTGGATTACAAAATTGGAGAAGTACAAGTGGAGGCAGAAGAAAAAGGTCCTAGGTCCTATGGAAGAACGAGGCAACTTTCTCAGCAGCTTCTCGAACGCTGGCCCTGGTGGCATCCTCCTCTTCAACAACGGGTCCTTCGATGACCGGATCTAGAGATAGTGGGGGATCGCGGCTTTTGAAACACGCCAACATGTATTCGGCGATGTTCTTGGCCGAGGATTTCCATTCTGTCTCCAGCTGGTCGACGATGACGTCACCTATCGCATCCAGCTTGTTGCCAGCAGAGCTAAGCGCCACCAATGCCTGGTTCAGCTCCAGCTCTGGGTTCTTTGGACGTACCGGACTAAAGACAAGCGGTACCAAATCTTAATTGCTCGCCCCAGGAAATCCCACACTCGCTGGGACTCAGTTTCCCTTAAGCTCCACAGTTCCCCCAGTGACCTTCTGGTGGTCACAACGTCCGAACTTTCCTGGGCGATGCCCTCAACCTCCTTGGCATGTTGCTGAATGCTTTCAGCCACCTGCTTTTCGCGGTGAGCAAGCTCTGACTGCCGGAGGTGGATGCGGTTCTGGCGGTTTGCCAGATCCTTCTCCCTACCTCTCACCTTCTCCTCCCTGATGGTGACATTAGCCTCTCTCTTGGAGAGCTCCTGTCCCACCTGCCAGTTCTTCTCCTCTTCATGCTTGCACTGCTGTTCAAACTTTTTTGTGTTGTCAGCTAAGCTTTGCTCTCCCAAAGACAGTCTCTGGGCGAGCTCCTCCTCTCTCTTCATGGTATCCTCCTGCTTCTCCAGGAGCTTCTCTTCCCTCTCATCAAGGTTTCCTCAGCGCTTTAGGAGAATCTCATTCAGCTCGTTGAGGTTGTCTTGATGATCGTTAGCAGCCTCATTGCTTTTCCTAGCATGCTCGAGAATCCCCTGACTCTTCGCATCGAGGGCCCTGATGGAAGCCTCCCGCTCATCTAGCAAGCGGCCCCAATATATCAGATGGGCCTTTTCCTTCTCGATCCATTCCCGCTGGTCAGCAAGCCTTGTTTGCGCCAGCTTGGTCTCGTAGTGAAGTCTGTTGCGCCAACACCTCAAGGTGGGGTGCTCTTCTTCGAGGACCTTGCTGTCATGGTCAAAAGCGAGTTGAACTTGACGGAGACTCGAGCAGGCGTTGTTGATAGACAAAGCCAAAGGAATTGGCTCCAGACTTGCTAGGATCTCCTCTGCTGGCTCTAATGGGTCTTCTAACACAAAAATTGGGTCCCATAGAACAAGCATGGTCACGGTTCTACGGCACTAGGGCCGCTCTTTGGGAGCTCTTCTGCCTCCATCGAGATCAAGGAAGGTCCCACTGAGGGAACTTCAACCTCCGGGGCTGACGATGAAGGTCCCTCTGCCGGATCTTCAACAATTAGCTCCGTGGGTGGAGGGCCTGTCGCCGATTCTTCTGGGTGCTCCGACTCAGACATGAGCACCTCTGGATTAATCATCTCTGGGGCCAGCGTTGGAGCTTTGCCCACAGTCCCCACCACCTCCGGCTAAGAGGTTGGGACCTCAACCATCTCCGGCTCGGGGGCCAGAGCTTCAACCATCTCTGGTTCAGTGGCCAGAGCTTCAATCACTTCCAGCACGGGTGCTGGAGCTTCGGTTACCTCCGGCTCAAATGCCGGAGCTTCCGCCATCTCTGCCTCCTACACCGAAGACTCAGGTGCCATCTCTGCAGCCGCTGGCGCTTCATCACAAACATCTCCCCCTTGGTCCAACACTACCATGGGAGCTTCTGGCGACGACTCTGGGTCCAAGTCCACGACAGATGGCGCCGGAGCTGCCGTGTCTTCAGCCACCACTTGGGGAGGCACAAGGGTTGAAGCCGGAGGTTCCGCCTGCACAACCTCAGTTGCTGCAACAGGAGCTTAAGCTTCGGTCTTCTTTTTCTACACCCTGGAAATAAAAGATCGGGAAAATTCAAGACATGATAAATACAAGATTAGCACCTCAAGGTGAGATGACAATGCTTACCTTGGGATGCTACCCCTCCAGTCAGCGCAGAACCTCTTCATCAGGCGGCCAAAGCCAGAACCCACCGTCGCTGGTATAGTGGAGGCTCCGGACTACTGCCTGGAACGTGCCTCAATTGTTGCTGTCACCTCTGTCAGGACCTCCCTCGGTTGGGAAGGACCTCCGGACCTGAAGCCCGCAGCTGGCACTGGAGCCGGGGTCGATTTGCCAGAGCTAGCGCCCCTCAAGGACGCTGGCACCGAAGGAGGTGTGGTCACCCAAGCTCTGCTGGCCGGGGGGAAGAAGCTGCTGAAGATTGAGCTGATCTGAGAGAGCTCCCGTTAGCATGTCTCAGCTTCCTCTTGCGGCTGGAAGATTCGGCCGGCTCCTTGCCCTTGCCCTTGCCCTTACCCTTGCTGACGTCATCAACTTTTTGGCTTGTAGCAGGGGGGCCACCCTCTCTGAAGCTCCGGGGATTGCAACCCCGGAATTCTTGCGTCTCTGAACCAAGCCGAGGTTGTTCAGCTTCGGCATTCTCCCCCGGAGCTCCCTACTAACCTTTGGAACCACGTTTAGAGGGAGGAAGGTAGTCGACTGGGTCAAGGAATCACGGGAGATAGCTTCGTTCTGAAACTTCTGGAGATGGATCTTCAAAGCTTCATCATCCAAGTTGGTATTTAAACCGGCTTCAATCCGGTTATGATCCATTTCACTGTTGAAAGCCCATGCGGGCCACTCCCTTGTCTTTAGCGGAACCCACCTGTTCACCAGGAAATTGCCGAAGACCATCTGAGGGGTCACTCCACCCTCTACACATTCCTGGATCCTTGTGAGGATGGGCTTGTACGCTTCAGATAGCTTCGAAACTGCATTCCAGGCATCAGTGTCGACATTGGGGAGGCCTTGGGCAACTCCAACCTCTCGTGCTCCTCTACTGCGATGATCACCCAGTCTTTCTTTGTAAGACCTATGTGTGCTGAATACATTGGCTTGTAGTGAATACACTTGGCTTTGATGATAAAAGTTTTGAATGTCACCAAAACACCTTTTTATCAAGGTCCGACTCTAGCTCCGAGCTATAGCAAGGTCCGACCATAGGTCCGACTTGTTTTGGGTAGCTCCGGCTACGTTAGATGCTAGGTCCGACTTCTTGGTAAGGTCCGACTAGCTTTGGTCAGCTCCGGTGAAGTTTTGTTTTTATCTCCGACATATCTTTGATAGCTCCGACATTTTTGATAGCTCCGCCGTGTTTTTGCTAAGCTCCGAAGTTGATTTTTCTAGCTCCGGCTTTTGGGATTACTAGTTCTGACTAGTTCTGGTTAGCTCCAGCGCTAGGTCCTGCTAGTTTTGTAAGCTCCGGCGGAAGCTTGGTTGTACTAGTTTGGTAAGCTCCGGCGCTAGGTTCTACTAGCTTTTTTTAGCTCCGGCTCAAGGTCCGGGTTGCTCTGGCAAGGTCCGGAACTTGACCGCAGTGCTTCTGCTTTTCATTTGCAATGTTTCGTACTTGCTTTACATGATTGGAAAGATTGCTTAGTATTCATTTGCTAAGTTTTTGGTGTGTTTTGGTTGATATGGATAATATTGTGTTACCGTGGTTTTGCAACATGCTTATGTCAGGTTCTCACGTAAGGTGTTGTGTTCAGAACTGACGTGAGTCAAGTCGAGGACTTGGGATCGTAAGGATTGGTTGTTTATTCATGTGCAGGTGTTGCTTGAGTTCAAGACATGGCTGGTGACGGGATCCATTGGACTAGTCTCAGGGAGGAGATGAGGTTCCAACAACCAAATTCAGGAGGAACTGTGGTTGAGCTGATCAGGAGGTTGCGCAGCATGATTGAATCAAGAACAATGCATATGAAGGTATCATGGACGTCATTGGAAGATGTTTGCACGTGTGCAAGGAGTGCATGGACGTGGCTACATGGTTCTGAGGCGTGATGAAGAGATGTGGACGTAAAGAGTTGGTCGGAAAGGTCCAACTGACTAGGTTATGGACTCAGGCTGCGGCTGAGTCGGGTTTGACTCAAATATGGAAAGATTTGAGTTGGTTATGATAGGATTTCGTGTGGGTCACGAATTCGAGTTGTTTAGGAATGTGTGATACGTTCCTAAGGTGTTTCGAAGTCTTAAGATTGCTTCTATCTGCGTATAGAAGAATCTTGAGCAGTTATGAAAAGTTACGATTCGTGATCTGAGTAGGATTGGAGTCCTAGTTGATATTGGGTTGGCCTAAGGGCTGGTTATATAAGCAAGGGAGCCCAGAGCTCGTGGTGCACGACTTTGGGGCTGTTCCTCTTGTGTTCTATTGAATAAAATTCATAGTTTGAAGGAACTTTTGTGCCTTGTTCGTCCGACTTGTTCCAGACAAGTTTTACTCATCGAGTTTCTGGACAGCACTACCTTTCGTCGGTGGTTTTATCATAACTCGAGTTTTACTAATCCAATTGACGTGATTCTTTTTGGGTTGTCTTCAAAACTTGTTTTTCTATCATCTGTAGAAATTTCACGGTCATTGGATTTTTGGTCTATGATCTACATGAGTTTCTTTGCAGCATTCCAGAACTGTTTTTTCTCGGGTTAGGGCAGATTGACCATTGTTTGATCTTTCAATCATAACTTGAGTTTTTCATGACGGATTTGAGTGATTCTTTTTGTGTTCTCTTCATGACTTGATTCTCTCTGATATCTATCACTTTTTTCACGGTGAAACACATTTAGATTAGTCTCACACACGATTTCTTCAACAGATCGTTTTTCTGCCGAAGGGTTTGGGGTTTAATTGTTTCCGCTGCGTAAGATTTTTAAATCTACCATTAACCCCCCCCCCCCTCTGGTAGCTTTTCACGTGCTCTTAGATCCTACAATTGGTATCAGAGCCACGGTGCTCTAATCTTTGTGATTTGCACGTGTTTTTGACTAATCATCATGGAGAAGTACTCTGCCAAACCTTGTGTGTTTGCTGGTATTGATTTTCAGGTTTGGAAGGCACGCATGGAGGCTTTTATCCAGGCACAAGGCTTTGCAATATGGGAGAAGGTGTATAAGCCTTATGAAGTGCCACCTAATGATCAAGTCACGGCCACAAACCTACGGTACGTTGACAACAACAACAAAGCCCGAAACTTGATCATCCAAGGACTCACTCAAAGCAACTTTGATCATGTCGCGCACCTCCGATCAGCATACAATGTTTGGAGAGCTCTCTGTGATTATCATGAAGGCTCCAACACAATCAAGGAGGTAAAACAAGATATGTTCAAAAAGGAATATATGCGTTTTGAGATGCAACCAGGTGAGTCTATCGATGACCTCTTTGCTCGTTTCAATAAAATTCTCAGCAACTTACGTAGTGTCAATGTTAATTTTTCTGATGCTGAGAATGCTAGGCAACTTCATAGTGCATTAGACATGTCAATTTGGGAGATTAAAGTAACATCTATTCGTGAATCAACTATCATGAGTTCTCTTACATTAGATGTACTTTATTCTAAACTAAAAACTCATGAAATTGACATCCTAGCACGTAAGAACCCAAACAAGTCTATTGCATTTGTCTCACAATGTGACATGTCTAGCTCCGGCCAATCATCATCCTGCAGTACTCTTGCTTTGTTGTCCTCACTAACCCTGGAGCAGATCGAAGAATTTCCAGAAGAGGAGTTGGCACTCATCTCTACTAGATTCTCAAAAGCATTGCAAAATGTGAGAACTAGAAGGAGAGGAAGCTCCGGACCTCAACGCTGTTTTGAATGTGGTAAAACAGGACACTTTCGTACAGAATGCCCTAAACTTTCAGGTCCGACCACCCGGGAAGAAAAACAAAGCAAGGTTCGGACCTCCTCTGGAAATTCCAACAAGAAGAAGAAAGGTACCATAGGACGCAAGATGATCAACAGTTTCATCACCGCGCTTCAAGAGTTCAGTTCAAGCGACGTGTACATTGGAAGTGATGAAGATGAAGATGATTTGGCAAACTTGTGCTTTATGGCGGGCAAGTCAAGATCAAGTATGGAGGAGGCAGAACACAACAGTGACAATGAAGAGGTATGTCCTACTTGCGAAGAAATGTGTGATGCCATTTCTCGTGCCACTATTATTGTTAAGAAAAAAGGACAAAAAGCTTAGGGATAGTGCTGCTAAAATTGAATCACTAGAATCTGAAATCAACCATTTAAAAACTTTGATTTCTAGTGATGATGCATGTTCCTCATGTGATTTAATATATGAACAATTGTCCTCATTAAGAAGTGCGCACACCTCCACACTTGATAAACTTGAGTTAGAAATTGAAAAGAACAAAGAGCTTGCTGCACTTAATGATAAAAACTTGAAAGATGCTAGCTGTTCTACAATTGATTTGCATTGTTCTACTTGTGATGATCTTGATAAGAAACTACAGGATGCTATGAATGAAATTTCTATATTGAACAATGCTTTACGTTCTCATGAAGTTAAATTTTGTTCCAATTGCAAACTAAAAAGAAAAACTTCATGTGAAAATTGCCTTGATCTGTCCAATAAACTTGATGACATGCATAGGACATTAGATCGGTTTTGTAATGGGAATAAGAACCTAAACTTACTACTAAATTCTTCCAAGTCTTACAATGATAAAACTGGTTTAGGTTTTGATTCTCATGCTCATGCTAAGGCACATCCACCTAAAATTGTAAAGTCATTAGGAAGTGGTTTGATTCAAACAGTTCCTAAACAAAAATGAGTGGTTTTCAAATCTGCAGGAGTGTTGCCTCATTCGGTTTCAAATAAAAATATTGCTTGCTCATCTAGACATGAACACAAAGTTAAATTTCTTTGTACCTTCTGTGGTAGAGATGGTCATGTCATAGATTTTTGTTATAGACTAGCTAAACAACAGAAAAGGGAAAGAATGGTTGCTAGATCTCATAACTTTCATGCAAAATTTGCTGCACACATTAAACCGAATGTACAACCTGCTGTTTTGAGTCAAAAACATTCAAAGTTTACCTCCGGACCTTCTGTTTTTACCTCCGGAGCTACTGTTTTTGTGCTACACAAGTAACACCTTATAGGTCAGTAGTCAAGAATAAAAAATCTCAAACTTTGACTCATAAACCTGCTGTTTTGTCTCAGCTTTCGCGTGTTTTTCCTTCTGCACGTCGCGTGACTCAGTATTGGATTCCTAAATGCCTTTTGACTAATCCCAGTATTGAGTCAACGACGTATTGTGCTTTTATGTAGGTTACACGTTTGAGGAAGGAGAATATTTGGATTGTGGATTCAGGTTGCTCACGCCACATGATCGGTAACAAAGATTGGTTCTCCCCCCTCTCTTTTGTGTCACGTGTAGAGAATGTTACTTTTGCCGATAATTCTTCAACTCCTATAATTGCTAAGGGTTCGGTTAGAGTAAATGATCACTACACTTTGAAGGATGTGGCACTTGTCAAAAATTTGAAATACAACTTGCTTTCTGTTTCACAATTGCTAGATAAAAATCTAGAAATTATTTTCAATAAAAATTGCTGCAAAGTTGTAAGTTCAAATAGTGAGCTTATTTTTAACATGTCTCGGTTTGGAAGAGTTTTTAAAACTGATTTTGATATGACTTTCTCTAAGCATAGGTGTCTAGTTGCTAATGATACAAAAGACTTATATTTTTGGCATCGTAGACTTGGTCACGTAGGCTTTGATCACCTAACGCATGTTAGTGCTCTTGATCGCATACGTGGGCTGCCTAAGCTTAAAGGGGACAAAGAAATTGTGTGCTCTTCTTGTAGACATGCTAAGATGGTTGCAGGTTCACATACTCCTCTCACAATGATCATGACAACTGAACCATGTCAACTTTTGCATCGTGACACCGTAGGACCTTCACGTGTTCAATCCTTCAGAGGTAAATGGTATGTTCTTGTTATCGTTGATGATTATTCTAGATACTCTTGGGTTTACTTTATGGCGTCTAAGAATGAAGTTTTTAGTCACTCTATAACTTTATTTCTTAGATTATCAATTGATCACCCAGGATCACTAAAAGCAATTAGAAGTGATAATGGAACTGAATTTAAAAATCAATCTTTTGATCACTTTTGTGCTGAAAATAGAATAGATCATCAATTTTCTTCACCATATGTACCTCAACAAAACGGTGTTGTAGAAAGAAAGAACAGAACCTTAGTTGAGATGGCTAGGACTATGCTTGATGAATATCAAACTCCTAGGAAATTTTGGGTTGATGCGTTAGCAACCGCTTGTTATGTCTCAAATCGTGTTTTCTTGCGTGCTAAGCTAGGTAAAACACCATATGAGCTCCGGTTTGGACATAGGCCTAGTGTTACACACTTTCGAGTCTTTGGTTGCAAATTCTTTGTTAAGAAACATGGTAATCTTGATAAATTTGAACCTAGATCCATTGATGGCATGTTTCTTGGTTATCCATCTCATACTAGAGGCTACCGTGTGCTTTTACTTGACACTAACAAAATTGTGGAGACTTGTGAAGTGTCTTTTGATGAAGCTAGCCCAGGTACTAGCTCCGGTGTTCTAGGACTAGATCCGTATCCTCAGGGGGAGGGTATTTTCGAAGATGAAGAAGAGCCGGTGATACTGCCTAGTAGTTCCGAAGTTGACACGTGTCCAGCTCCGGACATTGAACAAGCTCCGGCTATCACCTATGCTGGTCCTGATCATCCACAAGTCACAAGCTCATCAATCTACGATGAACCTAATGAAGAAGAAGCTTGTGAGACATCTGTTCCCTTACGTTTTTACAAAGATTATCCCCCACAACAGATGATTGGAAGCTTGCACGAATGAGTCACACTGTCCAGGTTTTGCGATCCAAACTCTCATGCTCATTCTGCTTTTGTTGCTTCTTTTGAACCCAAAGATATATCACACACACTCACTAATGAATCTTGGATTATTGCCATGCAAGAAGAGTTAGAAAATTTTGAAAGAAATAATGTTTGGAAACTTGTACCTCCACCTCAAGGTCACACTTTAATTGGAACTAAATGGGTATATAAAAATAAACAAAGTGAGGATGGGGTTGTGGTTAGGAATAAGGCTAGGTTGGTTGCTCAAGGTTTCACTCAAGTTGAAGGTCTAGATTTTGATGAAACATTTGCTCCTGTCGCTAGATTAGAAGCCATAAGAATTTTGTTAGCTTTTGCAGCATCTAAAGGTTTTAAGCTATATCAAATGGATGTTAAAAGTGCTTTTCTTAATGGCTACATAGATGAGGAGGTTTATGTCAAACAACCACCAGGTTTTGAAAATCCAGATTTTCCTAATCATGTTTACAAACTGTCAAAAGCCTTATACGGTCTCAAACAAGCCCCTAGAGCATGGTATGATAGGTTAAAAACATTCTTATTTGAAAAGGGGTTTACCATGGGCAAGGTTGATAAAACTCTTTTTGTGCTTAAGCATGGAAATGACTCATTATTCCTTCAAGTGTATGTGGATGATATTATCTTTGGTTGTGCTTCTCATGATCTTGTGTCCAAGTTTTCAGCAATGATGAGTTCCGAATTTGAAATGAGTATGATGGGTGAACTCACTTACTTTTTGGGGCTGCAAATCAAGCAAACCAAGGAGGGTACCTTTGTGCATCAAACGAAGTATACCAAAGACCTCCTAAAACGCTTCAACATGGACAAAAGCAAGCCTCTTCGGACACCAATGGGAACAGCAACAACACTTGAACTTGATGAAGATGGTGAATCTGTGAATCAAAAAGAATATAGAAGCATGATCAGATCACTTTTGTACCTCACGGCATCAAGACCGGACATACAATTCAGCGTCTGTCTTTGTGCACGGTTTCAAGCTTTCCCACGTGTTTCACATCGTCAAGCCGTCAAAAGGATTCTCAGGTACTTACATGGAACTCAAGAATTTGGCATTTTTCTTCCTTCTTCCTCAACCGTTACTTTGAAAGCTTTTTCGGATGCTGATTTTGGGGGTTGTAGGATTGACAGGAAAAGTACTTCTGGTGCTTGTCATTTTCTTGGTAATTCTCTTATTGCTTGGTCCTCTAGAAAACAAAATTCAGTTGCACAATCCACAACCGGATCTGAATATGTAGCTGCTGCTAGTGCTTGCTCACAAATTATTTGGATTGTTCAAACACTTAAGGACTATGGGGTTGATCTAGATAGTGTTCCACTATTCTGTGATAACACTAGTGCTATTTGCATTGCCAAAAACCCCGTGCAACATTCTAGAACTAAGCACATTGACATTAGGTATCACTTTCTCCGAGATAATGTTGAAAAAGGAAACATTGTGCTTCACCATGTAGATACCGAATAACAATTGGCTGACATTTTTACAAAACCTTTGGATTTCACTTGTTTTTGTTACATTCGTAGTGAAATAGGGGTTATGCATCCTCATGGCTTAAATTGAGGGGGAGTTTTTGAAATTTGGGAAGTCTATGTGTGAATCTGAAATTAAAATAATATGAGCATAGTATTTCATGCATATATGACTTTGTGATTCCTTTTACATGCTGAAAGTTCTTACTACATTACTCGTGTTATACATTTTGTAGTTTTTGTCATGTATAGTAATTGGAATAATTACTTACACTAAAAGTGGTCATGGTCGAACTTTCTTGCTGTTTTGAACTTGTTACATGTTCACAAGTGCTTTTAATCATTAAGAATTAATCAAGTAATCAACTCACATGTTGAGTTTTTATGAACAAATATAAATTGAGAAAAGATCAAGAGAATATGCATGCATCGCACTTCTTCTTTTGAGATAGCTTATCATTGCACTTAGATATGAACTTGGAAGAAGTTGTGTATGACTAAAACCATGTCCTTAAGCTTCTGATTATCAAATGACATAGGCTTGGCTTGGTTGGTTAGAATAAGGCATATGCACATATAATCTCTTGCAAATATCATATGATCCAAATTTATGCTTTGAAAAATAATAAAATGCAGCAACTAGTGTCATGTTTTCAGGTTTTGAAATAGTTAAGTTTGTGAGATCATGACTTGATTAAATTGAAAATTACATTTGATCTCTAGCATGGCTTACACTACTTTATGTATTTCATTGATGTGATAATATAAGGTACTTGATAGTATGACTTGGATGAGCTTTGTTTATATGTACATGTTATAATATGCTCATAACAACTAAAGGGGGAGAAATAATTTGTTTATATCTCATGACTTGCTGAATACATTGTCAAAGGGGGAGAGATAAGCATGAAGAGAGAGAGAATATGTGCATAAGGAGAGATAATAAAGGGGGAGAGATATGGGATAATTTTTCTTCTCATTTTACTTTTGATTTACAAAGGGGGAGAAATTGCTTTCAAAACTTTTTTGTGAATAAGCCAATGTTCGGATTTTAAATGGTGTTGCCAATGCATTCATCAAGGGGGAGATTGTAAGACCTATGTGTGCTAAATACATTGGCTTGTAGTGAATACACTTGGTTTTGATGATAAAAGTTTTGAATGTCACCCAAACACCTTTTTATCAAGGTCCGACTCTAGCTCCGAGCTATAGCAAGGTCCGACCATAGGTCCGACTTGTTTTGGGTAGCTCCGGCTATGTTAGATGCTAGGTCCGACTTCTTGGTAAGGTCCGACTAGCTTTGGTCAGCTCCGGTGAAGTTTTGTTTTTAGCTCCGTCATATCTTTGATAGCTCTGACATTTTTGATAGCTCCGCCGTGTTTTTGCTAAGCTCCGAAGTTGATTTTTCTAGCTCCGGCTTTTGGGATTACTAGTTCCGACTAGTTTTGGTTAGCTCCGACGCTAGGTCCTGCTAGTTTTATAAGCTCCAGTGGAAGCTTTGTTGTACTAGTTTGGTAAGCTCCGGCACTAGGTTCTACTAGCTTTTGTTAGCTCTGGCTCAAGGTCCGGGTTGCTCTGGCAAGGTCCGGAACTTGACCGCAGTGCTTTTGCTTTTCATTTGCAATGTTTCGTACTTGCTTTACATGATTGGAAAGATTGCTTAGTATTCATTTTCTAAGTTTTTGTTGTGTTTTGGTTGATATGGATAATATTGTGTTACTGTGGTTTTGCAACATGCTTATGTGAGGTTCTCACATAAGGTGTTGTGTTCGGAACTGACGTGAGTCAAGTCGAGGACTTGAGCTCGTAAGGATTGGTTGTTTATTCATGTGCAGGTGTTGCTTGAGTTCAAGATATGGCTGGTGACGGGATCCATTGGACTAGTCTCAGGGAGGAGATGAGGTTCCAACAACCAAATTCAGGAGGAATTGTGGTTGAGCTGATCAGGAGGTTGCGCAACATGATTGAATCAAGAACAATGCATATGAAGGTATCGTGGACGTCATTGGAAGATGTTTGCACGTTTGCAAGGAGCGCATGGACGTGGCTACATGGTTCCGAGGCGTGATGAAGCGATGTGGACGTAAAGAGTTGGTCGGAAAGGTCCAACCGACTAGGTTATGGACTCAGGCTGCGGCTGAGTCGGGTTTGACTCAAATATGGAAATATTTGAGTTGGTTATGATAGGATTTCGTATGGGTCACGAATTTGAGTTGTTTAGAAATGTGGGATACGTTCCTAAGGTGTTTGGAAGTCTTAAGATTGCTTCTATCTGCGTATAGAAGAATCTTGAGCAGTTTTGGAATGTTACGATTCGTGATCTGAGTAGGATTGGAGTCCTAGTTGATATTGGGTTGGCCTAAGGGCTGGTTATATAAGCAAGGGAGCCCAGAGCTCGTGGTGCACGACTTTGGGGATGTTTCTCTTGTGTTCTATTGAATAAAATTCGTAGTTTGAAGGAACTTTTGTGCCTTGTTCGTCCGACTTGTTCGAGACAAGTTTTACTCGTCGAGTTTCTGGACAGCACTACCTTTTGTCAGTGGTTTTATCATAACTCGAGTTTTACTGATCCAATTGACGTGATTATTTTTGGGTTGTCTTCACAACTTGTTTGTCTATCATCTGTCAAAATTTCACGGTCATTGGATTTGTGGTCTATGATCTACACGAGTTTCTTTGCAGCATTCCAGAACTGTTTTTTCTCGGGTAGGGCAGATTGACCATTGTTTGATCTTTCGATCATAACTTGAGTTTTTCTCGGCGGATTTGAGTGATTCTTTTTGTGTTGTCTTCGTGACTTGATTCTCTCTGATATCTATCACTTTTGTCATGGTGAAACACGTTTAAATTAGTCTCACACACGATTTCTTCAACAGATCGTTTTTCTGCCGAAGTGTTTGGGGTTTAATTGTTTCCGCTGCGTAAGATTTTTAAATCTACCATTCACCCCCCCCTCTGGTATCTTTTCACGTGCTCTTTGATCCTAAATTCTTCCAGTTGTCTCACTTTCCAGCTTCAAGTACTTGAAGGGGCAGTTCTTGCGCTTCACAAAGTAGTAGAATCCAATTAACTATGTCCCCTTTCCGGTAGTGTGGACCGTGAAGAAGGTCCGGAAGAGCTCAATGCACGGCGGCACACCCACCCACATCTCGCAGAAGTGGACGAAGGTCGCCACAAGCAAGGAGTGGGGGCCGAGGTGGTGAAGTTGCAGACCGTAGAAGTCTAGCATCATCAGCAAGAAGCTTGAAAAGGGTGGGATCAGACCCACCATGGCGTATGCCAAGAAGTAGACCATCTCTATGGTGTGCTCCTTCTTGAAGGGGAGTTTGCCGAAGCGGATGTCGTTGTTGAAGGAGTTGCTAGACCACTACTCTTGATCTTGCTGCGGGGAAGACCTAACTCCATCGCGGCAAAGGGGGGCAAAGGATGGAATGGCTATGCAAAGGTTGGGAGGCTCTGAGCACAAGTTCGAATGAAGTGTAAAGATTCCTCAAACTGGGCGGACCTTCCTTCTTAAGTAAGCCTCTGCAACGCTTGGATGGAAACCACGACGGGATCAAGATCACACTTCAAAAACCAACCCTGTCAATGACAAATGGGCCCAAGTCCACTTTGGTGGAAAATTCAAAGTTATTAACCCAGGTGAACTGTTTTCATGATGGGAAGTTGGAAGCCCAAGGGTAGCTACCTGACATGGCACATGGAATCAATACAGATTTTGTATTGGGAACCGGAGACCTTCAATTGTGTGAGATCCGCACGCCAGGATCTTACCTACCGCATCAAGAGGAGCCACGTGGAGATGGCTTAACTACTGACCATCACCCCAACTGCCCATGAAAAAAACTTTGAAGCTGCAGCGCGACAGCCGAAGATAGCCCCACTTCTGGTAGAATAACTTAACCTAAAGGATTTCTCCTAGAGGTGGGCCCGGGGGCCACTGCCAGCACCCTGCGTACCAGGTACCCCACGATACCACAAGAAAAGCTACGAAGTTCCATCTGTCTGAGTTGAAGATATCCGAAGGCTCCACGTGTCTTGCAGCACTGGGCTCGCCTCCCTCATTTGGGTAGCTCTGGTACCGCCACGTGTAACACAAGGCCGGACCTAACTCTCTGTATAGGGAAGCTCCGGTCGTGCCACGTGTCCAGGGGCCCCAGAGCTAACCCCCAGTAGAGGGGAGCTCCAGTGCTGCCACGTGTATAGTAGCTCTGGACCTGCCTCCCCACAGAGGGAAGCTCCGGAGCTGCCACGTGTCAAGCCTCCGGACCAAAGCCAGCAACAGGAAGATAGACGGATCTCCAACGGCGCGAACCTTCAAGGAGCAATTAAAGCAACTGCTACAAGACATGATTACATGTCATTAATGCCATGCTAACGACACACGATTAGAGGACCTTTAGTAACTGTAACACCGCCATTAAGGCACGTTATCACACCACTAATCATGCTTAATACATAAAGATTAAACACCGCCAGGGCCACATGTCAGGCCAGGCTGACAATGTAAAGGCCAATCCTTGGACTATAAAAGCGTTGTGACGCACGGTACAAAGGACAATTCCAATCAACCCCACGCGACTACACACTCATACATACAACGTCCATCCGTGGAGTAGGGTATTACGCTCAGGCGGCCCGAACCACGTAAAAATCCCTCGTGTCACTGTCTTGTTCATAATCTCACGAGCGCCCCAACCAATTACGAACCTCTGCGGTCTATGATCTAGCAGTACTGGGGGAAGTGTCGATCGCACACATTGATAGCGGAGAACGAGGAATTAAAAAGAAGAAGCGAGACGCAATCAGGAGCAGATGCAACAACCATAAGTGCAGATGCAACAAATGCAACAACAGTTGCAATATCACTATATGACACAGGTAACATGTAATATTAACAATTGAACAATTCATTCAATTCCAAAATACTACTATTTAAGATCTCACAAATAAATTGATTCATGCAGTTTCAGTCTCAAGGCAACACCGGTGGTTCTCAGTTCGGTATGCCGTCCTAGTTTGATGTCGCAGGTACACTTGCCATATGTGTGTTAAACAAATTAACTAAATATCTTGACTTCATGCAATTATTCGGTCAAGGTGGCATGGGATCACAGTTAAATATGCCTCGTCCCACCCAGCCAGGACTTCATATTTGCTCCTCGTCACAGGTATAACTGCACGTCTTATTAGTTCGAGTTATAATACAAAATCATAACCATATATGTCGTACGTTGCGAGAGCGGTCAACCATATGTTCCACAACCACAAGGATTCATGGCAATGTTGGCCGGAACTCAACCTGGATTGCAACTTTATCCAGGTGTTCTCGCACCGACACCATTCGCTCTAGAGCAACCTCAACCGTCAACACTTCCAGTCGCAGTGGTATGATTTCTAAATCATTAGTTGTCATGAAAATTGAAGACATAGTCATTTCCATATGATTTTTGTAATACATAAGTCAATTATCGCATTTTAGAGAAATTGAGATGTGAATATATGTACCAATGCAAAATTTAATGTGTATTCATTTGTCGCAGGGTTCCCGTCAAGGAACGCCTGGCGGTTGCGATGGTTTTCTCAATTTCAACGGCGAAGGTGCGAGTGGCGGAGGTTCAAACAACAACAACGACACCGATTGACTTTGCAATGTCATTTCAGTTGTGTTTTCATTCGTACTTAACTATGTCATTTGCATTGTGCTATGTGTTCAGAACTATTCTTGTCATTTCCATTCATATTTGTTTTGTGTCAACTATGTGCTGTTTGAAGACATTAAATGTGCTCAATGAAAATGTATGAAGTGTTGTTTTGTGTGAACTATGTGTTGTATAAAATGAAACTTGTGCTGTATAAATTGCTAGCTCGGAGGCTTCCCACCCGTGGAGACAGCACGAGCAGCAGCCGCTTAAAAAAAGCAAACTATGGCCGTCGGTCCCTTTTGAACTGACGGCTATAACATTAATGTGTCGGTTTAAATTGAGAAGCTGACGGTCATAACAGCCATAAAGCTGTCGGCTGAACCACAGGGGCCGACGGCCCTAGAGACTAAAGTTGTCGGTTCCAGTGATGCCCGACGGCTATAAGGCCATAAAGCAACGAGCCCATGGCCAACGGTCATAGTTGGGAAAAGGAAGTAAAAGTGTCGGGTACTTGGGGCTGACGGTTATAATTGTTAGAGCCATTGGGCCTGACGACTATAGTTGTTAAATGCATCAAATAAAGAACATCGGCTATATCCGTCGGTCCCCGATGCTTTTAAAGGATGATTGTTGGTTTCTGTAGGGAATCGACGCCCATATGGCTGACGCCCTATTCGCCGATTCCTGTAGTGTTGGGGGAGGACCCTCAACTTGAGGTAACTTGTATCACACCCTGTTTGCGTACCTTTATTTTATTTCCTTCTTTCCACCACTTTGCATCTAAAAAAGAGAAAAATATAATAATCTAGTATAGGTTAGGTTAATAAAATAAAAGATGTGCCGTAAGAATATTTTTACCTTGCATAACTTAAAATGATGAATAGTTGCTCTGTTTTATTTTATCTAGTCCCTTGCATACAACTTAGTATTCTCCAAGTATTGAGTTTATTGCCTTAGAATATTAGTGCCTTAAACTTGGAATTTGTGGGTAGCAAAAGCTAAGTCCAATTCTAGGTTATGGTGGGATATGATATAGTGATAAGAGTTGCTATACCCTAGTTGGAAGTGAAACTCGATTTCTTGGAGGAAATTTAAAACGGGAGTTCCTTATTTGATAGAAATTCTTACCAAAGTCAGATGATGATTTAAATTTGATAAACCCTATGCATATGCTATTTGCCTTTACATTGAGCCTAGTCAAACTAGTATAGACCTATGTGAGAATCTTTTCATGTTTTTGATATCAACATTGCATGGGCACATGCTAAACTTCTACACTAGAATTTAGCAAAATTTTGTCATATCGTTCCACCACCAAAAAGATACTCCTTGTTTTTCATGCATAATACTCTCTCCAAAATATTTGAAAAAAAAAGAAAAAGAAAAGAGGAGTAGAAGACATGGCTACAAAAATAAAATGCATGCTAATGTACAAGAGCATGAGAAAAAAGTAAGTAGCCATGTTTCATCCTCACAAAAAAAGAGTGCATACAAAGGAGTTATCTTCATATGTCCATTCCACAAATATTCTATCACACTTGCACAAATCTTGATAAAAAGTATGATTTGTTTTCTCCTAAGGCTTACTCTTTTTACTTAGCAATGTATGTGTTGCAAATATGCATACTCTTGATTCCTCCCAAGCTCCACACATAAGTATTTTTAGATGTATGACAAGAAAGGCATTGCCTTGGTGAGGATACAAATACCACTTCCCACATAGGAGTGATTGAGTGCATCATTTAAGGAACTTAAATTCAAACACCATTTGAAATTCTTCAGAAATTTGAGTGGAACTCATACATTAGGTGATGCATGCTCATTCTACTGTTCTGTCGTTCAACCACCCAAGAAAAGAATGAGGCATAAGCCCAATAATAACTAGGAAAAAGAGTGAGGTACCATAGACAATTTATTCAATGCAAGCTAGAATATTTTGTTGTGCACTTGGTACTTTTGCAAAATAGGACATTGTAGCAACTACTGATCAACAATCTAAGTCTTTATCTTTGGTTCAGGACGAGCAAAGGGGAAGCTTGGGGGATTTTGTTGATGGTCGTTATATACCAATTTCGACCGTCAGTATAACTCAATTACGTGAAGGAATAAATATTTCTTACACACACCATAGTTAGAAATAATCTAGTCCACTTGTACTTGGAGAAAATGGTGCATGTAGGAATTTTATACAGAATTGAAGTGAATTCAAGGGAGGAATCCTAAAGAATATCTTCCCACCCAATCAGACACCGACATGTGGCAACACATGGATTGAATGGCCCACCTACAGGAGTATCCGAGGGCATCCAACATCGTAGCACTTTGAAATGGTCAGAGGACCCACCTGTCAGCCACCTGGAGGAAGCACACCGAGATTGGTGCCAGAAACAAGTTGGCCGACCCTTTCCTGGCGCCAAACACGATCAACTTCCATGTGTCGACTTCCCACAGTGAGCTGATAGCGATTGAGACTGATTCGCGCGCTTTTGGTGGCGGGAACCGCCTCTACTCCGTGTATAAATAGGGGGGAGAGGCCTCACTTCACTTCACACACACCACTCAAGCATTCTCTCTTATATACACTAGTTCTCCTAGTTTCTTAGTGGAGGTTAGGCTGTAGAGTGGAGCCTCTAGTCCCAAGTCCAAATTGGGAAAGGTATGACTTATGTATCTTTTCTTTTATTTGTGACATTATGCTTTATATTAATATTATTAGTCTTTTCTTATTCATATACTTGGATGAAGCGTTCCATGTTTGGTTGTGGAGTCCATGTATGTGCTAGGTGTAGGTGTTCTTATGATCTAGTTATAATGTCTTTATTATATGATTAAGTCATAAACATCATACATCACCACTATAGTCTCATTAGGTATTAATATGATTAAGTTAATATGAGTAAGTTAGTGTTTTGCCCCAACATTGGTTTCAACGATGTTTATGTTAGTCATTGCCTTAGAAAGGTATTTGTACTGCAGCACTTAAGGTATTTACTTGTTATATAAGTATGGTGCTTAGATAATCAAGTAGCATTAGATGTCTCGTAGACCCACGGTTTGTAGAGGTAGGCGGCAGGTGGTGACAGCCATGTCCATCTTTTGTAATCCTTCATGTTCGGCTACACCGCAGGCTCGTGACGGGAATCGTTCTAATATTCTCAGGAGTAAAATCATGCCTGATATGTTGGACAGCTAAGCCCTAGTACTCGTAGTTAGCATAGGCATGTGTACACTAGTTGACTATGTATATGGATACCTAAAACACAGTAGGAGTAGCTCCATCCCTATCTTAGCCTCCACTAGGACATTCTTACCCTTTAGAGTAGTTTGCTTAGGTGTGTGTCACACTATCCCTATTATCATCTTATCTCTGTTCCGATAATTACTTAGTATCCTATACCTTGATCATAAGAATAGGGTTTCCTTTACTTCATTGCCTTCCTTTGGGATAAATATAATACCCTTGGGAATACTCTTGGGTGAAAATGCTATAACGGTATCTTCCATGCGCTTGTGAATCTCATCTCCTACCGGAGATGATCTGTGGTGTTCAGAAATACCAATAGCCTCCATGTGGCATGGACCTCCTTATTTACAACAGCTCGGAGGGCCAGCATAAATAAGTTAATTTACGATGGCGGTCGTCGTAAAATACTTTATTTAAGACATTTTTCCCCGACGATTGAAAACCATCACAAAAAAGAGAAACCCATGGTAAATTACTATTTATGATGGTTTTTCGTAATTTATGACTATTTTTTCTGTTTTAAAATATCGAGATCCTTGTAGTGATCCGTTCGAATTGAAAAAAAAATGTGCGGATACAATTTCATACCCAAACCAGATTCCGTGGGTGAAAAGTGGCACCCGCACCTGACGGGTTCCGAGCGGGTTTCGGTAGCCGTCGAATTTGACCAAAACCTTAGCGCTATGGAGGGGACGTGAGCATGAGGTGCCAGAGATGGCGATACCTGATGGCTGCAAGGGTCTTGGTAACCAGCAACAGAGGTGGACGGCTAGGGCTGCACCGAAATATGTAGATGGAGTCGGAGACCTTCGGGATGTGCCATCTGTGTCGAGTTGGGAATGCATCGTGCGTAGGAGGGCAGAGGTGGTGCACCGGAGGTGGCACTGAAGGCCAAAGGATGGCGAGCAAGGGCTTGAGGTGGCACGCAAGGATAGGTACAGCGACGGCAGTCACCGGTGTCGGGGCTGGCAGCGGCGACTAGTGTTGGGCCAGGCCCGAGTCGGAGGTGCAGTCTCGGGGGACAGCGGGGGCCAGATGGTGGTTGCGAAGGCTTGAGGCGGTGATGAGGGCTTGAGGCGGTGATGGGGACCAGGGGCGACAACATGAGCCAGAGGCTTGGCAGCATCGACTAGCGTGGGGCGATGCAGCAAGAGACGAGAGAAGTTGAGGGTGCGACGCTGGGAGAGTCGGTCAGTCGGTCTATTAGGGTTAGGATGTGAGATGAGATGTGTTCTGGGTCACTGTGAAAGGCGATATATTGGTCCAATTACTCTTTCACGTAGCTGTTGGGTACACACGGATAAAAAATAAAACCCTCACTCACACCCTCAGCACATCCGGTCAAGTGCGGGTCAGATCTGCGAGTGAAAATTTCCATCCGCATCTGAACTCGACGGGTGCCAAATCCGCCGTGTACCCGCACTCACGAGTACTTTTGCCATCCGTATAGATCCATCTACCCCACACGCTAAGGACCGTATTCCTTGTTGGAAAATACACATGACATGCAATTAATTTGATGATCCGAAACAGCAAAACAACTAGAACGGATCTACTAGCAGTCAACATGAACAGTGGTAGTATTATACAAACAAGAATTGAAACGAATGCGAACAAATCGCTCATCGCAAGCATCAAATTAGCCATGGATCGAGTAATTACTTACAAAGAATTCCACTAGAAAGTAGACGATCTGATGATGAACTCAACAGAGAAGTTGAGGACGAAGGAAGTGCAGGGAGCGGTCGTGCGAGCGTACTTCCCAAAAACCTGATCGTCAGCACCCGTGCAGGTCTTTAAATCACCAGTGTCAGTTCGGGATGAAGGGATGGCAAGGTAAAAAAAAGCGACGCGGAGCAGTTTGTGAGAGACGAGTTTTTGTGTTGTGTCTCCTCTATGGTATACAGGACGTCTCCTTATACTAGAGGATCAACAACAAACGTGTGTAAGTCAAAAGCCACGCGATAAACACGCGTAAAATCGCGAAACGCACGCGTGTGCGTGTGTGTTTGTGTCCATAGCAGCAACTTTCATCTCCCTCATTATTCTCATGTTGAGAACCTCTACAAGGGCCACTATATATATTGAGGAACACCCATCTAGGTGGGCAATGTGGGACTAAAGTCACTAGCCACTCCACACCAGCTTCACTTTCTACTAGGAGAGTTGGCCCAAATAAATAAGCCCACAAATGGGCTACACGTAGCAGGTCAAATCCTAACATTCCTGTACTATAGCAAAAACTGTAGAAAAACAGCGTTCATGGTATTCTAGCATTTTATTTGAACGGTTGGCAGTTGTATTGGTGGCTAAGATTGTGCTCTTCTAAAGCTGAACCCAACGGTACTACGCATATCACACTACCGATACATGCTTTTGGGTCACGGTCAGGCCCAAGTCTCTTGACCAAAACTGACTTTTCTCCAACGCATGACCGAAAAAAATTCCCGCCATTTGCACGCCCACGCTAGCTGCACGCCTGCGCTCGAAAATGCTTTACGCGCCAAAACAGTTGTGCGCCCACATTTCAGCGTGAAATCATCGTCCCACACAGTACTTGGTCGCCCCCCTGCGGCTACCAATGTTTGGGTATCCCGTGACTTGCTATGAAAAATCCGGCACCCTCTTCGGTACTCGGTTGGAGATACATCGGTACTCCCTCAATACCTATTTCACGTTTGAATCACAGGGTGCGTAGTCTGTTGGAGTCAGCCTAACTTATAGTCTGCTGGATGGATGACGCGTGGGCTAACCTATTTAGATGCGTACAACAGTATCACGGTGACACCGGATGTGATTGCGGAATCCAGATGCTAGTTTACAAACGTTAATGTTAATGAATGGCAAGAAATCAATTAATATAATAGCGATAATTAAAGAGCCATAAAGCTTAATGAATGGCAAGAAATCAATTAATAGTCACGATTAAAGGGCCGTAGTAATTTCATGGATGGATATAGCATTATACAGCTAATGCGTGGTGTACGTAATATGGAGGATAAAAAGATATACAAGATTTGCCTGTGACTCTATATAAACACCAAAGACCATGAGAGACTCACCCGTCAAAATGGAGAACAGCGAGTCGAATAGAACTAAAAGAAGGTATGGGTGCCAATTATCTCACGATAAATCTCCTGGCAGCTCTTAAACTGATGGCCACACTTATCTCCCCCCTCTCAGTCTGCCATTGTATGTATTCAACAAGCCACAAGACTGTATTCTGTTTGCATTTGTTTTTCCTCGAACTTTTCTGTATTAATTGACGCCTAGTGTGTCAACCAATCATGGCCTAACTGGTGCATGCACAATTCATTTTGTTGTTATAGGTGCAGACAGCGCACCGGCAGCGTGCAAAGACATGAAAGGATGCAACACAAAGATGTGCATGGCCTTCTGCCAAACTATCTGGTACCAAGGTGGAACCTGCAATCAGTATTCCGAATGCTGCTGCGCATACGGAGTTGCCCAAATGACAATGCCATGAAGAACTGCATACACATCGATCCATTAACGAGGAGATTCTGATATCATGTAATAACAAATAAAGTTGGTCTTTCACTACTACAAAAAGCATTTTTATAGGCGCCTCAATTTTTCAAACACAGGCAGTCCTTAAAAATATGCGATTGTGATGACGAATGATATAGTAACTGTCTGTGATGAAAGAACAACACAGACGGATTTTAAAAAACAACTGCCTGGGTAAATATTCGATCTTCTCAGACGGTTATTACTTAAGAACCGTCTGGAATAAAACAAACATCACAGGTGGATTTTAAGAAACAACCGCCTAGGTAAATACATGATCTTCTCAAGCGGTTATTAATTAAGAACCGTCTGTAATGTAATGAACTTCACAGGCGGTTCTTAATTAACAACAGCCTGAGAAGATCATGTATTTTCACCGGCGGTCATTGTGTAAGAAACGTATGTAGTTGTTCAATTATCACAAGCGGTTTTCATTGAAGAACTGCCTAGGGAAAGTCATTGTTTTCACTTATTTTGTGTCTCCAGAAACGCCAGAGTGCCCTAGACCGTGAGCGTTCGTTGCAGGGATAAACAAACGTAATGACATTACAATTAAGTGATTTAATTGGAATACAAGGATAAACAAATGCAAATGATATTGCAATTCAGAGGTAATTCACAACTCGATGAATTCCATAGATCATACATTGCGTGCCCTCTAAACTAAATTCGAATTTAAACTTATTTCTGAAGCTCCCATCGATCAATCTAAATTGTACCGTCCTGCTTGCTCCCGAACACGTCTCTTATATTCCTCCGGATCCTGAAAATATTAATATTATTTAAACTAACAAATGTCGAAGGAGGAATGAATAACCTACATTGGTCACTAAGTCAAAGTCTCATCTAACCTTGATAAATAGATTATAGCAATCATTTTCAACATCGGGCACATTTGGCTGATGCAGCAAACACTGAACTTCAAGTAGTATAGTTTTAATTGTAAAAGCACTGCACCACCCCTACAGAATATAATTTAAGCAATATAAGAAACCAGTTCAAATAAGTTCGACAACAATTAAGTATTAATTATATGAGCAAAATAGGTCTATCTTACAATCTCTTGATCAAGAATCCCGATGCAGAGTGCTCCCGAACGATGGATATTTGGGTGGAAGAACCCACTTGGAAAGGCGCATCTTGGAGGCACCAAGGGATAGTCCTCAGAGAAGGAGATTGTCAGGGGTAGTAACCATCTTCCCATTCAGGGAGTTAGTTATGCTGCAAGACTTGCCTGTGCTAAGACAATTATCACAGACGGATATATATGCTGCACCACCCGCCTGTGTTAACTTATCTTCACAGGCGGCTAGCATTAGTAAAAACCGCCTGTGATAATGTTTCTTCACAGGCGGTATCACTTCTCCGCCTGTGAAGTTGCGGATTATTACAAACTCTTCGTTTTAGGCGGTTTTAAAAACCGTTTGTGATAATATGTTTGGAGCCGCCTACGATGAGGCTTATTATAGTAGTATTTTTTGCATGGAAATATATCTCGGTGTCATAAGTACCTTCGTGTCATGCTGGACCTGAAACATGAACTCGAGATCCATTTCATATTGTCGCATTAGTCCTGATACTCAAACGTTATAACAATCATCACGCATCCAAAGTAAAGCATATATCTCTACCATCCATAATGTACCAATTCAACTATTTTCTGCATTCATATCAAACTATTATCCCCAATAGAAATAGATCAAACTTTATATGCACAGCAAATTTCAGTAGATGTAGTGGTCCAAACTTACTCTGCATGCAACAGCCAACACCATGCATTCCATAATGCATGGTTTTGTTTACCAACTTTTCGGATATCTGAAAGTCGAATAAGATACTGAAGACTATGGTAGTAGAATAGCTAATCTTGTTGAAAATCGTGTTGGGTTACTCTTGTTGTTTAAGTGTTTAATATGTGTGCCTCTGATAGGTGTGTAGAATAATAGAAGTCCGGTGCATGAGTAGTGGGCCAGGCGTGGTTGCATGCACGGGAACTCTGCTGGGTCAAGGGCAGGAGGTGGGCAAGGATGCTGTGCATGTCGAGCAAGTGACGTCGAGATGCATAAAGTATACAGGTGAGCATCGGCAAGTAGTTGCTGCACGTTTGAGTCAGTTAGTTGCAGGCGTGGCGTGTCCTGCGTGATAGTCGCGTCGTACGCCGAAGATGCATCGTGGGTGCATGCTGATCCGGTCAGTGCTTTCAGTCCGCAAGCATCGAAGCCATGCAGAAGTGGTCAATGTTAGTTACGAGCAAAACGTGTTGTCGAGCAGTTTGCAAGCAGAATAGGATTCACTCGGTTTGTTGTTGGAGCAGAAACACGCTTGCGATCTGCTCCGTCTCGAGGTTTCGCCGGGCTTTCACCGTTACACTGCAGTGTTGCCAGTCAATCTCACAAGCAGAGGAAACAGAGAAGGCAGAATGTTTTCGACCGGCAGCTTGTTCTTGTGTTCATTCAGTTCTATATAAATCTAACATCCTGTCTAGAGGATCTGCATCCGATTCAACTATGCAGTCGTAGACGCACCCGTCTCCAACGACTTGAACTCAATCTCGGAAGCTCCAAAATTCGGAAACTCAAAAGCTCAAATAAATTTTCTACAAAAATATAAAATTTTGGCTCGGCCAGAGGCTCGAATTCATACGAACACACGCGTGCAAGCGTGTGCGTGGCGGGGCGGGGCGTGGTGAGACGAGCGAGGAGGAGGAGGAGGAGGAGCGAGTGTGAGCCACCCCTCTCTTTTCCTTTTCTCTCTCACTCAAGAAGTGGAAGAACAACCTCCCTTATATGTAGGGGTTGCTCCCCTTTCACTTCCTATGTGGGACTAAACATTTAGCACCACTCTCTCTTGCCTTAATGGGCCTTCGAGATTTATTGGAAATTATTTCTGAATATTTATTGAGCCTATCCTATTTGTTCCAACAATCCCCCACAAGATCTCAAAGTCATTAGGAGAGAGGTTATTCTCGTTCTTTGTTTGATATACTAGTGTTTTGACACAGACTGTTAATTTGAACTTCTGCCTAGATCTTTAAATCACTACAGGAAACGGGCAAATGGGCGTCAGTTTGAAGTAAGACCGTCGGAGCCGTCGGATTTAAAAACATAAAAGTGTCGGTTTTTACAATCCGACGTTCATAACTTTACGAGCATCGGCCAACCGACGTCCTTAATTAAATATGTTGGCCGGAGTATTAGGACCGACGGTCTTAATACTAAAGTCGTCGGTCTCTCGTCAGACACTGACGACTCTAGTAAGGTCGTCAGGGCTTGGGGTCCGGCCGACGGTTTTAATGTTGGCCCGGCGAGAGGTGGAGATCGGTCCTGTGGTGGGAGGGTTATGGCCGTCGGTGCCTGAGAGAGGACCGACGGTGTTAAGGTATTGGCGCCGATTTAGCGCCGGCCATAAGTGGGTCCAGCTGACGCGGCGCTTTAAATCTAACTCCCTCCCGCCGCTTCTCACTCCCCGCCCGTGCGCCCGTCGCCTGTGCGTCGCGCGCTGCCGCCCTCCGCCCCCCGCGCCCGCCCGCCCAGCGGCCGCCCTCCGCCCCCTACGCGCGCTTCTGCCCTCCGACCCCCGCGCCCCCCCCCCCCCCCCCCCCCCCCCCCCCGGAGGCCGCCTCCGCCCGCCTGACGCCACCGCCCACCCTAGCTCTGCCTGCGCACCGTCCTCCGACCCCCCGGCGCCCGCCTGCCGTCTGATCCCACGATGCCCGCCCCTCCGGCTTCAACAACAAATAATCAAGTTAAAATCTAACTTAGATCAAATAATAATCGGATAGTAAGAAAGAAGTTACGGTAGTTTTTGCTTAGGGGCCTATTAAGAATCTTGAGTGAACCTTATAGATTTTGCAGAGGGGGGAGGAATGACTCTTGTGAATTGTAGAAGCATAAATTTTATTTTTAGCTTTTAAGTTGAATTTCTAATGTATATTTCTAGCTATTAGTTATATCTGTAGCTATTAATTAGTTGAAGTTCTAATGTATGTTTCTAGCTATTAGTTGCATTTGTAGCTAATAATTAGTTGAATTTCTAATGTATGTTTCTAGCTATTAGTTGCATTTGTAGCTATTAATTAGTTGAATTTCTAATATATGTTTCTAGCTATTAGTTGCATTTCTAGATATTAATTAGTTGAATTTATAATGTATGTTTGTAGTCATTAGTTGCATTTCTAGCTATTAATTGAGTTAAAATGTATGTTTGAAATGTATTTTAACATACATTTTTGCTATTAGTGATAGCATAATTGATTGATTCTTTTCTTTCTAGACTCTTATTACAAAATTGCGGTTATTTTTAGTGTGTTATGTTCACTAGGTAATGTAGAGTGAGTTTCCGTGTTGTCATCCATAAAACAACGATACATCTTATATATAGTTATATAGTTTGTGTGTATTAGCTATTAGATTTTTTACATTCTCTGCTTTGAAGGTATAAGCTAAAATGAGTGACGATCGTAAAGCAATGTATGTTGGTTGGAGTTCAAGTGGTGCGCACACAATGGAATGGGCTCGTATCGCGGATGTTTTCATCAACCAAGGCTTTGCTAGTGGTGCTCATCTTGCGAAATGTCCGTGTAGCAAGTGTCGGAATCGTCAACATCTATATAAGGATGAAATTGAGTTGCACTTTTGCAAGCACGGTTTTATGCCTGACTACCTAGTATGGCACGAGCATGGGGAGATGGTTCATGACAATCAGTCGGACAGAAATGAGGATGATGATCGGATGGATGATATGTTAGCGGACATTGGTAGAGAGTACGAAGAGGGGTGAACGTCGAAGGAGGTGAAGGAATTTTACGACCATCTTGCCGCCTCAGGTGAAACAGTGCATGAGAGCACCAATGTGACCGTTCTGCAGGTGGTGGCACGACTTATGATGTTGAAGTCCAAGTTCAATTTCGTAAACAATTGCTATAATTGTATCTTGAAGCTGATTGGTGATCTCCTTCCATTTGGGCATAAGATGCCGGAAGACATATACCACTCTAAGAAGATTTTGAGTGATCTGGGCATGAACTATAAGAAGATTGATGCGTGCGATAATAATTGCATGTTGTTTTGGAAGGAACATGAACAATACCCATTGTATGCATTGCAATGCATCTAGATATGTCAAGGTTCTGAACGATGATGGAGAGGAAACGACTACAAAAGTACCGATTAAACAACTTTGGTACATGCCTGTCACAACAAGGCTAAACGGTTGTTCCTGTTCTAAGAAACAGCGAAACAGATGAGGTGGCATTCTGGGGGATACGTTAGAGCGATGAAAAAGATATTATGATGCATCCTTTTGATGGTGCGGCATGGCAAGCTCTAGACCATTTTGATTCGGAGTTTGCAACAGATCCCAGAAATGTTCGTCTTGGATTGTCAACAGATGGTTTCACTCCAATCAGCACCAATAGCAGCCTATGCTCTTGTTGGCCTGTATTTATCATGCCATACAATCTTCCTCCCAACATGTGCATGAAAGAAGGATACATATTTCTCACGGTTATCATTCTTGGCCATAAACATCCAGGGAAGAAAATCAATGTGTTTATGCAGCCGTTGATTGAAGAGTTGAAAGAGCTATGGCATGGTGTAAAGGCATATGACAATCATCTGAAATGTGAATTTGCCTTACGTGCCGCGTATTTATGGTTGATCCATGATTTGTTGGCATATGACATTTGGGCTGGTTGGTGTGTTCACGGACAATTGTGTTGTCCCATATGTATGGCTGACACTGATGCTATCAGGTTAAAGTATGGAAAAAAGTCAACTTGTTTGATTGTCATCGACGATTCCTTCCTTCAAACCATCCTTTCAGGAGTGATACACAATCATTCCGGAAATGCAAAATAGTTAGAAAAGGTATGTCTCATCGATTGACAAGCAAACAAAAAATGGCATGCAAAGCTAAAAGAGTCCGCTGAAGGTGGTTTCGAAGGGTATGGTACAGAACACAAATAGACTCATATTTCTTTTCTTTGGGAGCTACCATATGCAAAAGCATTGCTTTTACCGCACAACATAGATTTGATGCACCAAGAGCGTAATGTGGCTGAAAGCATCATAAACATGTGTTTTGATTTCACGGGTCAAACCAAAGATAATATGAATGCGAGGAAAGACTTAGCTGATCTTTGTGATCGTCCTGGGCTTGAGATTATAACTAATACAAGTGGAAATGATAGTAGGCCACGATCTCCTTACTGTGTCAAGACAGAAAAAAGGAGGCAAATACTTACTTGGTTGAAAACATTGAAGTTTCCAGACCGCTATGCAGCTAACATAAAATGATGTGTTAACCTTAGTACTGGTAAACTAAATGGGCTGAAGAGTCATGATTACCATATTATGATGGAGAGATTTGTGTCTGTAATGTTTCGTGGCTACTTCAAACCTGATTTGTGTAAGATATTTGCTGAACTTAGCTAATTTATAGGCAGATATGCACTAAGGAAGTGTCGAAGAAGATGATGCAACAGTGGGAGAAAGAAATCATTGTGCTTGTCTGTAACATGGAAAAGTCTTTCCACCTGGTTTTATGAATGTTATGAAACATTTGCTGGTGCATTTACCTTATGAAGCATTAGTAACAGGTCCTGCACAGTTCATGTGGATGTATAGTCAAGAAAGGGAATTGAAAAAACTTAGAGCTACAGTGCGCAACAAGGCAAGAGTTGAGGGGTGTATTGCAGATGCATTTGCAGCTAAAGATTACAAATTTCTCTATGAAATATTTCTCACGTGCCAACAATGTGAATGCATCTAAGACATGATATCATGATGTAGAAGAGCAACATATGATTGAGCTTAAGATTTTTAATTGGAAGGGTAAAGGTGTTGGAGCTGCCAATTCTCATCATATTTCAGAGCAAGAGAGGAACTACACCATGCTTTACATGTTTTTCAACATGGAGGAAGTGTTACCATATTTTGAAATATTTGACAAGTTGTATTGGACATCTTCTCGAAGACATACACAAAGTCAATTGGATAAGATGCGTCAGGATGACATAAGTGGTGGGCTGAGCTTTGTGGCATGGTTCCGTGAACATGTAATGTTTCTATTCGTCTGTTGTATTCAATCATAGTTCACATGCTTGTCTTAAGATGCTAAATTTGTCTATTTATGTAGTGTATGCAAGACCGCAACATCTCAGATGACTTGCGATAGATTTCGCATGGTCAACTAAAAGCAAGAGAATTTAACCGATACGATATCAACAGATACCGTTTTCGTACGGCAAGTTTAGAAGCAAGCCGCCCACTTGCAGCCACATCAAACAGTGGAGTAATGATACACTACAAGGATTTCGACCTGTTGCAACGATTGTACTGCAACGAATACTAAATCGTTGCAGTAAGCTTGGCTTTTTGCCACGACTCACTAGTTCGTGGCACTAGGATCTATCGCCACGAAACACAATCGTTGCATTAGGATCTGTTGCCACGAGTCACTAGTTCGTGGCACTAGGATCTATCGCCACAAAACACAATCGTTGCATTAGGATCTGTTGCCACGAATTTCTGGTTTGTTGCGTTACATGATCTATCGCCACGGAACACAATCGTTGCATTAGGATATGTTGCCACGAATCACTAGTTCGTGGCGTTACAGGATCTATCGCCACATAACACAATCGTTGCATTAGGATATGTTGCCATGAATTACTGGTTCGTGGTGTTACAGCTTTATCGCCACGGAACACAATCGTTTCATTAGGATATGTTGCCACGAATTACTAGTTCGTGGTGTTACAGGATCTATTGCCACAGAACACAATCGTTGCATTAGGATATGTTGCCACGAATTACTGGTTCGTGGCGTTACAACTTTATCACCACGGAACACAATCGTTGCATTAGGATATGTTGCCACGAATTACTGGTTCATATCTTTACAGCTTTATTGCCACGGAACACAATCGTTGCATTAGGATCTGTTGCCATGAATCAGCAAACAGTTGCATTTGGACCGTAATGCAACAAAATAGAATCGTTGCATTAGGATATGTTGCCACGATACTCTGGTTCGTGGCATTAGTATCAATGGCCACAGACCCCAATCGTAGCAATTAGGATGTGCGGCCACGATTCAATTTTTCGTGGCGTCAGGATGCTAATGCAACAAAACACAATCGTTGCATTAGGATATGTTGCCACGAGTCACTAGTTCGTGGCGTCAAATTCTAATGCAACATACCACAATCGTTGCATTAGGATCTGTTGCCACGAATTACTGGTTCGTGGCGTTACAGGATCTATCGCCACGGACCACAATCGTTGCATTAGGATCTGTTGCCACGAATTACTGGTTCGTGGCGTTACAGCTTTATTGCCACGGAACACAATCGTTGCATTAGAATCTGTTGCTACGAATTACTGGTCCATGGCGTTATAGCTTTATTGCCACGGAACACAATCGTTGCATTAGGATCTGTTGCCACGAATCAGCAAACAGTTGCATTTGGACCGTAATGCAACGAAACAGAATCGTTGCATTAGGATGTGTTGCCACGATACTCTGGTTCGTGGCGTTAGTATTAATGGCCATGAACCCCAATCGTAGCAATTAGGATGTGTGGCCACGATTCAATTTTTTGTGGCGTCAGGATGCTAATGCAACGAAACACAATCGTTGCATTAGGATCTATTGCCACGAATCACTAGTTCGTGGCGTCAGGATGCTAATGCAACGGACCACAATCGTTGCATTAGGATCTGTTGCCACGAATTACTGGTTTGTGGCATTACAGGATCTATCGCCAGATACCGCAATCGTTGCATTAGGATCTATTGCCACAAATTATTGGTTCGTGGCATTACAGCTTTATTGCCACAGAACACAATCGTTGCATTAGGATCTGTTGCCACGAATTACTGGTTCGTGGTGTTACAACTTTATTGCCACGGAACACAATCGTTGCATTAGGATCTGTTGCCACGAATCAGCAAACAGTTGCATTTGGACCGTAGTGCAACAAAACAGAATCGTTGCATTAGGATGTGTTGCCACAATACTCTGGTTCGTGGCGTTAGTATCAGTGGCCACGGACCCCAATCGTAGCAATTAGGTTGTGTGGCCACGATTCACTTTTTCGTGGCGTCAGGATGCTAATGCAACAAAACACAATCGTTGCATTAGGATGTCATGCCACGATTCACTGGTTCGTGGCGTTAGGATGCTAATGCAACAGACCACAATCGTTGCATTAGGATCTGTTGCCACAAATTACTGGTTTGTGGCGTTACAGGATCTATCGCCACAGAACACAATCATTGCATTAGGATGTGTTACCATGATACTCTGGTTCGTGGCGTTAGTATCAATGGCCACGAACCCAATCGTAGTAATTAGGATGTGTGGGCACGATTCACTTTTTCGTGGCGTCAGGATACTAATGCAACGAAACACAATCACTGCATTAGGATGTGTTGCCACGATTCACTGGTTCGTGGCGTTAGGATCTATCGCCACGGGACCAGAATCGTTGCATTAGGATGGAGCTACATGAAGTTTCAAGCGAGGACACGGCTTGTATACTCCCATTCAGTGCTTCCATGCGTGCTCCTACTTAAGTTTCATGATTTTATTGGCCCTTTCATTTACTTAACATAATGTCTGATTTAACTTCAACCAATTAGATGATGACACATAAGCGCGGAGTACGCATGGAAGCACAAACGGGAGCACCAAAGTTGCATCCCCAGATGGTTGCCACGTACGTTCACGCTCCAAATCTTATAGCCAAGGGCGCACTGCACGGTTCCCGCGACTGTACCACCCTGCCCTAATAATTGCCACGTACGCGAGCGCACCGAATCTTGCAGGGCGCACGGGCACACACGAACTCCACGTCCGAACTTTGCTCAACGATCCGAATAACTCGGCGCTAGGCGTGCACAATCGATCATCATGCGCACGAATAATATTATGAAATTATCAACTTTGATGATTCAATAATCTCAATCAAGTTTCATCCAACCTACCAATGAAAAATTGGATCGTCCAGTCCATCCAACCAAACATTAATTTGGATGATCCAAGACATAAAGAAATGGATGATCTATCTCCAATCGAACTTCGATGTCAAACCAAACGCAATTGATGACTGAGCACTTTGTCACGTGTCACTAGAGTGTACGCACAAATGACAAATACCCGGCCTCAACACCGGGTTTAGGATGCATCATGGACTAACCACATGACCCGACCAAACACTCACGTAATTACCATACACCTGCAAGAGCAACCATCTGGCCGCATCCACCAACGCATCCCGACCCTGCGAAAGGATGACGAGCAGCGGCAGGTGAACACGTTGCAGCGGACGGTGACATACCTGGATGTTGGCGTCGTCGACCTCACATATCTTCCGCGAGTCGTTCACCTTCTGCGGCGAGCTGAACCACACTGGCAGGAACTCCTCGGTTTCACAGTCGAAGCATGACTTGGAGAAATGGGCCACCAATGCATCCCGACCCTGCGAAAGGATGACGAGCAGCAACAGGTGAACGCCATGCAGCGGTGGCGCGATGGAAAACGGTGGCAGCGGACGGCGACGCACCTGGATGTTGGCGTAGTCAACCTCGCACATCTTCCGCGAGTCATTCACCTTCCAACGGAAGCCATGCAGGTTCTTCGTCCACAGCCAGAACGCCACATCTGGCGATGTGACGTTGACAAAGCAGTAGCCCTTGTTGGCCTCGGACCTTGGCAAATGCAACAAATGAGGTTAAGTATCAATCAGTAAAACACCGGAGCTTGATTAGTATAATCATATATTTCAAAGCATGGGCGTGGTACTTGAAGTCAAATGGAACGTGAATAAAATCGTAAAATCGACTTGATGCGGCCAACTGCAATTTTCGCGTTCTCCTCGGCGCATTGCTGATCAATGATGTTCATTACTTTTTGCCTCCTGACGACTCAGTGCTGGACTAACGACGCTGATGATCCGCAACATACTCAACGATGTAAAACATCAGGTATTAATGCATCAACAAATATGAGGGGGAGAATACCAACGCGCAGATTTAAAAGTATGTTACGGATCATCAACGTCCTTAGTCCAGAAGCAGGGTAGAAGCGGCGCCGTGGCTGCCGTGAACTCGAGAATAGATGAGGAGAAGGCTCATCGCCAACGGATCGAGGGGACGGAAGCTACACGACCGCTATGGGCGATGAGCCTTCCCCTCGATCCGTTCTCGAGTCAGGGGTGGGCCGGCGTCGGAGCCGGGGGCGCGACAGCGGGGTTGCGGTAGGCGACGTTGTGCGGCAGGGCCGCAGAAAATTTATTTCCGCCCGCCTAGGCCTAGAGCTGGGCCTGCCTTTAAGACCATCCGCAGTGGTTCACGGTAAAGCGGTGATGGGACGCTGAGCGGTTCCAATTAAATTCAAAGATACGCATGCGGGATGCATAAGCTCTGCAGTACTGCAGGTACAGTAATAGTCACTAACATGTGGGCCCCACAGATAGCCGGACCCACATGTCAGTGACTGTTACTGCACCTGCTGTACCGCAGGTGATTTCAACACATGCGCTGCGCGCGTCTAAGGCGCCTCGGTGACTGACGCGCACGTAAGCTCGGTGTGCCCGGTCGCATCAGCCACCTGTACAAATGGCTACGGCTTGAACGAAGGACGAAACCTTATGCGGCAAACAGCAACGTATAATACTTCCTCCGCCCCAACTCAACTCTATTTCTGTTTTGGTCGTACTAATTACCTTTGACAAATGATTTATATGGAATTTATTAACTTCAATAACATGTAGTACTAGATTGTATATTATGGAAATATTTTCATGGTGAATGTAAAAGTACAATTCTTGTATTGTTAAAACAGATCAAAATTGCGTAAATCTGAAAGATAGATTTGACGAAACCTAAGACTTCCCTTTGAAAAATTTTTATACTTTACATTAGTTTTACAGATGTAATATGCACATAGGATATATCACTAAATATTTCGCAAAAAAAACATGCAGGAGAAATATGTATATCCCATATATATGCTACTACTACGTAAATTAGGGGTGGGCAAATAAACCGAGACCGAAAAACCGAAATCGATAAAACCGAGACTGAAACTGAAAAGACTGAAATATCGGGTATCGAGTACTTTTCGGGTAGCAAATATAAATAACTGAAAAATAAATGTCGGGTTCGGACGGATGAATTCATTGTGGAGCTACATGTCATGTACTTAATTATACTAAAAATCATCATCTTCGCTGTCGTCCCCCCACAATGGAGCTACATGACCATCATTGGTATATGTATCGTCGTCATCTTCATTTTCTGATGCAACTCCATCTACCTCAAACCGATCACCTGATGTTGTCATTATAAGAGTGGAAGCATCGGCGCTGGCTCCCTCAATGTCATTTCTAGCCCATGCGGTCATATCCTCATTATTGATATCATCAGTAAGCATATTATCATGAAATGTCTCAGCCTCCATCATCTCAGTCACATTATTTTCACTGTCTCTAGGGGGCATGGCAAAAATGTTATGTGGCTTCGTTTTAACAACTGTAGCCCATTTAGGATGCTTCACACTTGGAACATAAAAAACTTGTTCTGCTTGGGTGGCTAGAATGTAAGGCTCATACTGGAATCGAAACAGTGTAGTGTCAACATCTATCATTCTGTATTGATCCTTTTTGTAGCCTCTGCTTTGGTTCTGACTGCTTCCAAAAGGCCGATCAAACCATTCACACTAAAATAACAGAACCTCTTGATTTTTTTCAAAATATCAATAGCAATGATTTTCTTGATTACTCCAAACCAATCATGATCAGTGCCCCGAACAACAATACCACTGTTTTGGGTCCGTAAATCTTTTTCCACATCTGCAGTTCGAAAGAAGAAGCCATTGATGAATAACCGACTAAAAAAATGTGTCCGATGATCAGGTCCTCTAGATAATGCATACAGATAATCGGTTGCTTTGCCTTCTTTGTGTAATGTCGTAATCTGTACACATTAGTATAACAGGGGTTATCGACGACAAACCAATTTCAGAACACATATTTGTTCAATATTTCATCAAAGTGCAAACTTGCATGTACTTACTCGTTTCTGAAACCAATCAACAAACTCATCTCTATGGCGTTTATCAACATCACGAGAATGAATCTTTTCCAGTTCTTCAATATGCTCACTGAAAAGGGTACAAAATTAAATTAGCCATCTACAATAAGCCATATATATAGTATACAACATCTGGGTTATACGTTATTACTTGATTCATGGAGCGGCCTCTTCAACGTTAGTAATAAGATAATGCCTGATGTTATGTAGTTCCACCATAGTAAGTTGGTCCCATTTATACCCTTTTTTAGAATTATCAACTTCTGTAAATATGTTAGAATTATCAACAGAAGGTTCATTTGTAGCTGCAACTTCATGACGTTCTGGCCTATTACGCTTGGTGCTGATGTTATCCAAAAACTGACTACAAAAAGTCATACACTCTTCGACAATATATCCCTCAGCTATAGAACCCTCCGGGTGAGCTTTGTTACGTACATACCTCTTCAATGTACCAAGGTACCTCTCAATTGGATACATCCATCTGTAAGAAACGGGTCCACCCAACCGTGCTTCTTCGGCAAGATGGGTTGGAAGATGTACCATGATATCAAAGAAAGCGGGAGGAAACAACATCTCAAGCTTACAAATTGTTTCAGGAATTTGTTTGCTCATCTTGTCCAAATCTGGTTCCGCCAATTCTTTAGAATAAATTCTAGAAAAGAATGTGCTAAACTCAATTAATGGTGCAACAACCTTTTCAGGCAATATGTTACGTATTGCAATAGGAAGGAGCTTCTGAAATATAATATGGCAGTCATGAGTTTTTAGACCCGATACCTTACATGCTTTTATGTCCACAAATCTCTTGATGTTTGAGGCATAACCATCGGGCACCTTCACATTCCCCAAAAACTTGCACAAGGTGGTCTTCTCATCTTTGCCCAAATGTATATAATGCTGGTGGGAATGTGTACTTGCTCTTTATGAACTTCGGATGTTGATCTGGCCGTATACCCATATCCTTCATATCAAGACGAGCTTGTAGACTATCTTTTGTTTTACCATCTGTAGCAAGAAATGTCCCCAATATGCTATCACAAATGTTTTTTTCAATGTGCATGACATCCAAGTTATGCCTTATTAGCAATGTCTTCCAATAAGGGAGGTCGAAAAATATACTTTTCTTCTTCCAATTATGTCATCTATTTTCCTCGATGTGCTTTCTCTTATTATTCGTCGGTCCAAAACTCACTTGATCAAAACACTCGTATTGTTGGAGTACTTCGTCACCAGAGAGTGATGTTGGAGCCTCTCTATTCTCTGCCTTGTTGTTGAAAGAACCTTTGTTTCGACGCCATTTGTGATCCTGAGGTAGGAAACAACGATGACCCATGTAACAATGCTTTCGTCCATATTTCAACCAGAAGGCGTTAGTGTTTATATGGCAGTATGGACATGCTAACTTCCCTTTTGTGCTCCATCCACATATCATTGCATATGCTGGAAAATCATTTATTGTCCACAATAAAGAAGCTCGCATGACAAATGTCTCTTTCTTTAAACTGTCATATGTTTCAACACCATCAGACCATAATTTCAGTAGCTCATCAATCAAAGGCTGCAGATACACATCAATGTTGTTTCCAGGTGACTTTGGCCCAGAAATTATCATTGACATCACCCAATAAGACTGCTTCATACACAACCAAGGTGGTAGATTATAAGGGATTAGAATCACAGGCCATGTACTGTAAGAAACATTCATTACTCCAAAAGGATTGAAACCATCAGATGCTAGCCCAAGTCTTATGTTGCGAGGATCAGATGAGAAATTTGGGTGAATGCTATCAAAATGCTTCCATGCTTTCGAATCGGCGGGATGTCGTAATATTCCATCATCAACACGACCTTCTTTGTGCCAGCACATGTTTGATGCCGTTGATTCTCCCATATAAGAGGGAAGTAACGTAGAATCTTGCGTGCTACAAGCTTCTTGGATTTTTCACAAGGTAAAGTCTCTCTTGCATCCCCAACAGTACTATTTTTCCATCTTAATTCACCACATTTTGGGCAACTATTCAGCAGAGAATAGTCGTTTCGAAATAACACACAGTCATTGACACATGCATCGATCTTTTGGTAGTCCAGCCCGAGGTCATGAACAACCTTCTGAAGTTTATCAAGTGTATTAGGAATGCAGTGGCCCTTTGGAAGCGCAAATGAGAATAGTTCAAGTAACATCTCACAAGCTACTTTGCTCATACCAGTTAAACACTTTATCTGGTAGAACCTGACAATGTAGGATAATTGGGTCAGCCGCGAACAACCTGGATACAACTCCTTTTTAGCATCAGTTAATAAGTAATAGAATTTCTTTGCATCCCCAGTTGGCTCCTGCTGGTTTATAGCATTTTCTTGATCATCAACATCTGCTGAAGTACCACCATGATCAGTGCCTATAAGTAGACTGGACAACATATTCTGCATAGCACCATCATCAGAAATTATCTCCTCATTATTTGCTGATTCCTTAGCAATATTTTCTTGAACTCGTATTTCTCCATGGTGTATCCAACAAGTATAATCCAATAACATCCCATTTCTGAGAAGGTGTAAATGAACTCCCTTGTGTGTCTTGTGGCAAATATTATGACATCTCGTGCAAGGACAAGGCATAGTTCCTCCTTCACGAGTGCCTAAAATGCAAAATTTAAAAATGACTTCATTCCATCCTGCCACTCCCTCGTATGTCTGTCTTTTCCCATCTGTCGGTTGTTTTGATCCGGCAGATCTCCCTACACTACTAAAAGTGTTTGCGGAGTTTGAAGTTCGGTGTGGGCACGCGGAGATTCAAGAAGGTGAAATGTAAAATGACACAGGAGACACAAATATTTACGTGGTTCGGGCCGCCTCAGCGTAATACCCTACTCCACGGGGTGTGTTGGTGTTGTATTGGATGTATGAACTCAACTCAGGTGACGTGAGTTGAGAGCGCGTGTGAGCCGATCAGACTATATTAGATCAGATCAGAGCAGAGCAGATGAGAGAGCTCTCTATGTATCGTCGGCATGTCCTTTTATAGTACAAGGACAGGCCGTTACAAGTTGGCCTGGCCCGACATGTGGCCCCAGCGGCTACTAATATTGATACACATTTGATGCGCTTAATTACACTTAATGACCGAGTTACGAGCTTTGACATCACCCTTACTGGTAATTAAGGTCATATGATCATGTGTCATTAACATAGTTTTAATGACACTTAATCGGGTCTTGAAGTCCTTGATTCCCCTTTGAAGATCCGGAGCCGTTGTGGAGTCTACCGGAGGTTTGAGGCTGAAGATCCGACGGTTGGACACGTGGCAGCTCCGGAGCATACTGTGGGGAACAGATAGGTCCGGTTCCAACAGACACGTGTCAGTTTCGGAGCTTCCCTCGATCTGGGGTTAGGTCCGGGGGTGCCGTTATGGTACATAGCCCGGAGCTTCCCCCTTGTGGGCGGTAGCCCCGGTTCGATGGTACACGTGGCGACCCTGGAACTAACCATGTTGGGGAAGCGGGTCCGGTTATGTCTGACATGTGGGCCTCCGAAGGTCTTCAAATCAAGTAGATGACATTTCCTTGAGATCTTTGCAATCTCAAGGGGTATACGGTACCCAGGGTACCGACAGTGGCTCCCTGGGCCCACCTCTGGGGAAGACCCCTTGGGTGAAGTCATTCCGCCGGAGGTGGGTCCATCCTTCAACTTTTGAGCCGAGTCTTCAAAGGTCTTCAGATGTGCTGTTGGCGATAGTTTTGGAATTAAATCCTCGCCGCATGGCATATCCCAGGTGCGGCAAATGAGATCTTTGGCGTGCGGATCTCACGCAATTGGAGGTCGCCGGTTCCCGATACGAAAATCGTATCGGTTCCGCGCGCCTTGTCAGGCCGCCGCCTTCGGGCTTCCCGCCTTTCATGATGACAATCGTTCGCCTGAGTAAGAACCTCGACTTGATCGTCGGGGTGGTCCCGGGCCCTCTTGTCATCGGCGGGGTGAAATTTTTGAATAGTATCTTCGGCTTCTCTGCGGTTTCCATCCAAGCGTTGCGGGGGCTTACTTAAGAAGGAAAGCGCGCACCGTCTGGGGTTCTTTACGCCTCTCATCTAAACTTGTGCTCGAACTCCCAAACTTGCGCTTGCTTTTCCTCCCTTGCCTCGCTATGCTACGATGGAGTTGGGTCTCCGCGAGAGCCGCTTGAAGACCGAAAGTGACCTGAAGAAGGTCCGGGCCCTCATGGGGTGGTCCGCGGACTTCTTCAACCACCTGGTCTGCACCGGGGGAGAGATCCCATTCGAGAAGGAGCACACCGACGAGATGGTGTACTTTTCTGCGTACGCCATGGTGGGGTTGATCCCACCTTTTTCCTCCTTTTTCTTGATGCTGCTAGACTTTTATGGTCTGCGGTTGTACCACCTTGGCCCCCACTCCATTCTTCTAGTGTCTGTCTTCGTCCACTTCTGTGAAATGTGGGTGGGCATCCCCCCTGCATTGAGCTTTTCCGGACCTTCTTCACCGTCCATACCACCGAAAGGAGTAATGAGTACCTTGGCTTCTACTACTTTGTGAAGCGCAAGAAGTGCCCATTCAAGTACCTCCGGTCATTTCCCTCTGGAAAGTGGGACGATTTGAAGAAAGACTGGATAGTCATCCGGGTGGAGGAGCACGAGAAGCTGGAGCTGCCCGAAGGCCTCCCCAACATCGACACTGCAGTCTGGAGTGAAGCTCCGGTGCTGTCGGATGCCTTCAACCCTGCCCTGACCAGGATCCGCCATTGTGTGGAGGGAGGATTAACTCCTCAGGCGGTATTTTGCAATTTCCTGGTCAACAGGTGGGCACCGCTGAAGAGGAGAGAAAAACTCGCTTGGTCCCTCAACAGTGTGATGGACGACGACCGGGTCGAGACCGGGCTGAAGTCCAACATGGAGGGGGCGACCTTGGAGTTTCATCTCAAGAAGTACCAGCACGGCATCGACGTCGCAGGTGATGACTTGACCCCGCCACCAGCTTTCCTCCCTCTGAACTTGGAAGTACAGTTCTGCAGGGAGCTCCGGTGGACGATGCCGGTGCTTGACGACCTCGGTATCGTCGAGAGACGATCGACTTCCAGGGTGGTGATCCCTGGGACTTCTGAAGGTGGCCCCGCCTCTGCCCCGAAGCCAAGAACCGAATTCGTCGTCAAGGGCAAGGAGCCGGCGGCCGAACCCTCGAGCCGGAGGAGGAAGCTAAAGCATGCCGACGGAAGGTCCGTCAGGCCTGCATCCTCTGCAGCAGCTCCTTCTCCCCAGAGGGGGAGGTCTTCTACAACTACGGCAACTGTACCTGCAGCAGTGTCTTCCCGAGGTGCTAGCCCCGGGCATGTGACTCCAGTACCAGGGCCAGCTGAGGCCTCTGGGTTCGGAGGTCCTTCCCGATCGAGGGGGGCCTCAACTAAGGAAATGCCTGTGGCTGCAACAAGTTCAGGGGGCCTTCCGGAGCTACCACGCCGGCGGCAGCCATGGTCAGTCCAGAACGCCCGGGAAAGAGATTCCGTGCAAGCTGGTGCGGAAGCCTTCCAAGGTAATTTTTAATCTTTACCTCAGACAGTTGTTTTGTTGTAGTAATTATTTTTTTTAAGTTTCTTCATCCATCATCTGCAGCGTCCCCAAGAAGAGGAGTGAGGCTCTGCCCTCAGCCACAGCAGCTGAAGCTGTGAGGGCGGAGGCTTCTGCTCCTGTCCCAGTGCCGCCCCAAGTGGTGGCTAAAGCTGCGGCAACTCCGGCACCAGCTGTCGTGGTCATGGACCACGACTCATCCCCCGAGACTCCCGTGGTAGTGCTGGACCACGGGAGAGAAGATGCGCCAGCGGCACTTGCCCCGGAGGTTGAAGCCCCGGGTCTTGATGCTGAGATATTTGAAGCTTCGGCCGCTGAGCCGGAGGAAGCAGTGATTCCGGCCCCAGAGCTAGAAATTGTCGAAGCCCCGGCGGTTGGGCCGGAGGTTATTGAAGTCCCGGCGAGCGAGCCGGATGTTGAGGAAGTCCCGGCGGTTGAGCCAGCTACCTTCGAAGCTCCGGCTTTAGAGTCGGTTGCCACTGAAGCTCCGACTGCAGAGCCGGTTGCAGTTGGAGACCTTCCGGTGCTGAGCCAGTTGAGGTTGAAGCTCTGGCCTCAAGGCCGGTTGTTGTTGACCTTCTGGCGCCCGAGCCGGTCGTTGCGGAGGCATCAACACTTGAACCCATGATGGTCGAGGTGCCAACACCCGAGCCACCAGTGGAGGAGGAGCCCAGGCCGGAGCCGGAAGTAGCCCCTGCTCCAGAAGTGATGATGGCGGAGGTGCTTGCTGCTGAGCCAGGGTGCACTGATGAAGTCGCTGGCCCCCTGCCTGAGGGGGCAAATGAAGACCTGGCGGCAGGGCCTTCGGAACCACTTCCGGAGGTCAGAACTTCTTCTGTGGGACCCTCCTCGATGGCGACTGAGGCTATCCCAGAGGACGGCCCTAGTGCCGTGGAGGCTCAGGGGACCACTCTTGTGGAGTGGGACCCAATTTTTGTAAGCGAGAACCCGTTGGAACCAGCAGAGGAGACCCCAGCAGGTCCAGACCCTATTCCCCCGTCGTTGTCCATTGACAACGCTTGCTCCAGTCTGCGTCAAGTCCAGCTGACGTTCTACCACGACAGCAAGGCTGTTGAAGAGGAGCGCCAAACCCTTAGGCGGTGGCGTAATCGGCTCTACTTCGAGCCCAAGCTGGCGCAGTCGAGGCTGGCAAACGACAAGGAGTGGATCAAACGGGAGAAGGTCCGCCTGGAATACTGGGGCAAGTTATTGGATGATAGGGAGAGCTTCACTCGTGCCCTCGACACTCTATCTCGGGCCATTTATGAGCAGGCCAAGGCAACTAATAGTGCGGCTGATGATCACCAAGAAAGGCTTGAAGCCATTAACACTACCCTCATCAAGCGCTAGGAGGCACTTGAGGAGAGGGAGAAGAAGCTCGAAGACGAAGAGCAAAAACTCCTAGAGCTGCGGGATGATGTCTTGAAGAGGGAGGAGGAGATCGCTGAAAAGGTGGCTCTGGCTGACAAGGGCCTCGAGGAACGCACCAAGAAGTTGGAGGAGCGTTGCGTTGAGGAGGAGGAGGAGAAGGCCTGGGTGCGAGGGCAGAAACTCTACAAGCAAGAGTGTGCCATCGCTGCCAGAGAGAAGAAATTTAGGGGCCGGGAGAAAGACCTGGTCGACCGCCAGAACAAGATCCACCTCCGGGAGGAGGAGCTTGGAAAACTCGAGAAGCAGGCTGCTGAAAAGATTCAGCAAAATGCCAAAGAGGTTGAGCGCCTTGCTCGTGAGAATTCTGAACTGGCGGCTGCCAAAAGATCCTTGGAGGAACTGAAGGGCTTGAGGACTGTGGACTCCCTACAGATTTGGGAGTTCTTGAGCAAAGCCAACGACGCGCTAACACCAATGGGCTTCAGTCCCGTGCGTCCGAATGATCCGGAGCCGGAGCCGGACCTGGCGTTGCAAGCATTGAGCTCGGCGGGTGGCAAACTCTCCAAGGTGGGTGACGTCATCGCGGAACAGTTGGAGGTTAAGGGGCAGTCCCTGGCGAAGAACGTCGCAGAGTATGTGCTGACGTGCTACACCAGCCGGGATCCCCAATTTCCTCTGGACCCGGTGCTTGAAGGTCCCGTCGAAGGAGAAGGTGAAGCCACCTGAGCCAACGTGTCGGAGGTTGCTCAGAAGGTCGCCCAGTTCTTCCATAGGGTCTAGGACCATCTCTGTAGCTCCCACTTGCATTCTCTCTTTTTCTTCCCAAATTTTGTAATCCCTTATCTCCATATGAATGAAATCCAAATTTTTGTGAATTTCATTTTTTGTCTTCAACACTTCTGTCTTCACTTGGCCCCCTGGTAGATGTACACAATTTGATTGTGAACATGTACCAAGAGGATATTGTGTTTTTTTGAAGACTCGTTTGCTTCGAACTTGTAGAGTGTAGGTCCGAAGTCTTCCATAGTGAAGGCCCCCTGAGGTTGTCGGAGCTCAGAAGCTTCGGCATTGACTACCGTCGGAGCTTAGTAGCTCCGACAATAGTCTCTATCAACAGGTAGAGCATCGATAGTTAGCCCTCTGGGGTGTCGGAGCTTAGTAGCTCCGGTAGTGACCTTTGCCAACACGTAGCTTGTCGGCAGCAGACTCCGCTTGTGGGGTCTTCTTACCATCTTTTATTCTGCATTGACGGCTGGTCCCCCTAGCTTTGCCTGAGCTTGGTTGTCCGGTAATGCTCGTTTTCAATGTTTAACATCGATCACAAGCCACATAGGGGGAGTCAGAGCTTTTTTAGCTCCAGCTTTACTCCATCAACGTGAATTCTATCTTTTTCCTGCACACTGAAGCCAAGAAAAATAGTAAAATTCGCTCCTTACCTATAACTTCGTTGCGGCTTACGATTCCCAAGAAATTTTTAGGTCAAACACAATTCTGAATACAACTGAATGCGTTGCCTTCTTTCTTCCAGATCCAATTGTACTTGGACCCGCCTTACTTCGGCCTGCTGGGGTGTAGGTAGAGTGGCGTACTTAGGGTGCTTGACCAGGCTAAGTCGATAGCACACTCCGGCCCTAGATTGGCTTGGCGGCATTCAGGCGAGTGGGCCATGAACAATATTTGAATCCAAAAGAATTGACAATACAACTCGAATTGTACATGAACTGGTCGAACTAAAATTTCTTAAGAATTGCACAACTTTGTTATAGACAAGAAAGAGAAAAATAAAAAATGTTGATCCTGTACAAAATAAATGCACGTGGAGTCTGTTTCACATGAAGATGTCTTTCATTATAGGTCCGGGGTACAGGGGAAACAAGTACACTCTTAGGGTACGGAACCAGGCTAAGCGTGTTTCATTTCTCGTTTGACCCAGGGTAGCTAGCCACACTTTTAGTCTTGAGACTGTGACAAGTATTGCATGAACTTTGCGGACCTTCCGGGAAAGGTCCAACTGTTCTCCCGGAGGAACTACTCGACTCTGTACAATGACTCTATAACATACACCTCAAGTTACTACAGACTCACCTCCGTGATATTAAGTGTAGAACTTACAGAGGTGCTCAATATTCCAATGATTTGGGAGACGTATCCCATCCTCGGTAGCCAAGCGAACGCTTCCGGGACAGGATACTTTAATCACTCGGAAGGGTCCCTCCCAGCTGGGGGAGAGTTTGTTTAACCCTTCTCTGGATTGTATTCTCCGTAGCACAAGATCGCCTTCCTTGAGCTATCGTTTGTGTACATGCCGCTGATGATAGCACCGAAGGGCTTGGCAGTATCGGGCATTCCGAACAGCTGCTTGGCACCTTCCCTCCTCAAGGAGGTCTAGGTCTTCACGCCGGAGCTGGTCCTGCGTGGCTTCATCGAAGGTCCGGACCCGGAGTGACCCCAAGGTGATTTCTGGAGGAAGGATTGCTTCATCTCCGTACACCAGGAAGAAGGGTGTCTCTCCAGTTGACTGGTTTGGAGTTGTCCTGTTGGCCCATAGAGTGGGCGGAAGCTCTTAAATCCAGTTGGCTCCATGTTTTTTCAAGCGCTCATAGGTGCGCGTTTTGAGTCCTTTCAGGATTTCAGCATTTGCTCTCTTGGCCTGGCCATTGCTTGCCGGGTGAGCTACGGAGGCGTAGCAAACTTGAATGCCGAGGTCTTCGCAATATCCTTGAAATGCAGAGCTTGTGAATTGGGTCCCGTTATCAGTAATGATTTTGTTTGGGACTCCAAATCTGCATACAATGGACTGCAAAAAGTTGATAGCAGATTGCTTGTTTATTGTCACAACTTGAGTTGCTTCCGGCCACTTGGTGAACTTGTCAATGGCGACATACATGAACTTGTAACCTCCGACGGCTCTTGGGAAAGGTTCCAAGATGTCCACCCCCCACACAGCGAAGGGCCATGTAGGAAGTATCATTTGTAGAGGCTGAGCCGGTGTGTGAATTTGCTTTGCATGAAATTGGCATGCTTCGCATTTCTTCACCAGCTCAGTTGCATCCTGGAGTGCTGTAGGCCAGTAGAAGCCATGCAGGAAGGCTTTACCGACCAGCGTCCGGGAAGATGCGTGGTTCCCACACTCGCCTCCAAGGATTTCTGCGAGGAGATCGCAACCTTCTTACCTTGTGATGCACCGCATTAGGACGCCATTGGCACCGCGCCGGTAGAGATCCCCTTCTACCAACATGTATCTTTTAGCCATTCTGACTATCCGATCAGCGGATACATCATCGTCAGGAAGGATGTTGTCTTTCAAGTAGCTCCGGATCTCCGAGATCCATGCATCAGAGCTAACTTGAGCATTTGAGTCTTGCGTGCTGGGTTGCTCGGAGCTTCCGGGAGCACCTACAACCCTTGATGGCTGCCATGGTAACAGGGCCATCGGGACCGTCAGCTTCGGGATGCTGATCTCGCCCCCTTCGCTCTGTTCGGCAGGCTGAGCTGTGGGTTTTGACAACCTCCGGACAAAAGTTTCGTCAGGAGATGGAGCTCAAGTTGACGCTTTCGTCGAGAGTTTGTCGGCTTCAGCATTGTGGACACGCTGGACGTGGTGGAGGTCTAGGACTTTGAAGTCCTTCTGAAGCCTCTGGACTTCAAGGAGGTAAGCAGCTAGCTGGAGATTGTTGCAGGAGCATTCACCTTTCACTTGTTTAATGATGAGCTGTGAATCTCCCTTGACGAGCAACTGCTTGACACCGTATGACAGTGCCACCTTTAGTCCGTAGATGAGTGCTTCGTACTCCGCCATGTTGTTGGTCGCCTTGAAGTCAAGGTGTACCATGTATTTTACCTTCTCCCCGGTTGGTGCGAGGAGAAGGATTCCAGCTCTGGCCCCCTGCTTTTGCATGGAGCCGTCAAAGTAGAGGGTCCAGTGAGGCTCGGTGAAGACCGGATCCTTGTGTTCCAGCTTCTGCTCACTAGGACCCCCAGGGTTTGATGGAGAGGGAGTCCATTCCACCACAAAATCTGCCAATGCTTGACTCTTGATTGCTTGTCTTGGAATGAATTCGAGATTGAATTCGGCCAATTCCGCTGCCCACTTTGCAATATTCCCAGTCGAATTGGGATTATGAAAGATTGCTCGAAGTGGGTAAGAAGTCACCACTGAAATCTTGTGAGCTTGGAAGTAATGGCGAAGCTTCCTGGAGGCGATAAGAACTGCATAGAGCAGCTTATGCACCTCTAGGTATCGAGTCTTGGCGTCAATGAAGTACTTCACTGATGAAGTACACTGGGCGCTGGATGGTCCGGTCCCTCTCGGAGGAGCCCGATGCTTCCTCTTCATTGACCCGGATCCTCCCGGAGGGATCCGGATCTTCTTCGGGGACCTCTGGGTCCTTGCTGGAGGGACCCGGAGCTTCTTTAGAAGTGACCTGGACCCTCTCGGAGGGGTCTGGGTCTTCTGAAGTAACTTCTTGTGGACTCAAGTCTGGGAACTGGGACCCAGACTCGCTTTCAGGAACCTCCGGACCCTCCTGGAGGGGTCTGGATTCCTGAGCATGGGCTAGTTCTGGCCTCTCTACAACCAGGACCATACTAATGACTTCGTCAGTTGCTAAAATGTAAAGCAGCAAAGGTTCACCAGGGTTCAGAGCTACCAGAGTTGGTAGGGTGGTGAGGTGCTGTTTTAGCTCCCAGAACGCCTTTTCTGCTTCTTCGGACCATTGGAATGGTCTGGACTTCCTCAATAATTTGAAGAAGGGAAGTGCCCGTTCTGCCAGTCTTGAAATGAACCAGCTGAGGGCTGCTAGACATCCAGTCAGCTTTTGGACATCCTTGATGTGGGCTGGTGGCCGCATGTCTTCAATGGCTTTGATCTTCGCCGGATTAGCCTCTATGCCCCAGTGATTTACCAGGAAACCAAGAAGTTCTCCGGAGCTAACCCCGAAGACACACTTGTCTGGGTTTAGCTTTGTGCGGGTGACCCGCAGCTTGTCAAAGACAGCCTGTAAGGTGTCAAGGAGTGACTCCTTGTTCTTGACCTTGACCACGATGTCATCAACGTACACTTCCACTATGTCTGTAATGAGTTCTTCAAAAGTTTTGTACATAGCTCATACAAAGGTTGAAGCTGCATTCTTGAGACCAAATGGCATGGCTGTATAACAGTACAATCCATCTACTGTGATGAAAGAGGTATGCTCTTCATCTTCCCTAGACATTTTGATTTGATGATACCCATAATATGCGTCTAGGAAACACAGTAATTCACACCCGGAGGTGGAATCCACTATCTGATCTATTCTAGGTAGTGGGAATGGATCTTTTGGACACGCCTTATTTAGTGTTGTGTAGTCAATACACATCCGAAGCTTCCCGTCGGCCTCGGGCACAACAACTAGGTTTGCCAGCCATTTTGGATGGAAGATTTCTCGGATGAATCCAACTTCGAGCAACTTCTTCACTTCTTGTTGAATGAAGTTCTGTCGCTCCACGGATTGCTTCTGAGGCTTCTGATGCACGGGTCGGGCGTCAGGGTAGATCTTCAGATTGTGCTCAATCACTTCCCTGGGGACCCCAGGCATTTGTGATGGTTGCCAGGCAAACACGTCGACATTAGCCCAGAGGAAAGCGATGAGCGCGAGTTCCTATTTGTCATTCAGTCCCCCTGATATACGGGCGGTCTGAGTGGCATCGGAACCGATTTGGACGACTTTGTCGAGCCTCGTTGACGAATGCTCGGGGGGTTTTGGAGCTTGCTCCTGCCTGGAGTCCTCCTCTTGCGCCGTAGTAAGCGCATGAAGTTCTTCCAGAGCGGTTACTCCGGCAGTGCGATCTCTGCAAATCTGGAGAATGCCTACTGGTGTTGGCATCTTTAACACCAGGTAGCCATAATGAGCAGCTGCCATGAATTTGTACAAGGCAGGCCTACCCAAGATGGCGTTGAAAGGTAAGTTGATCTGAGCAATGTCAAAGACCAACTTCTCAGTGCGATACTTCACCCGGGTCCCGAAGGTAACGGGGAGAGTAATAGCACCGAGTGGGGTAATGGCTCCTGGACCTACTCCGGAGAAAGGTCGGGAGGGGTGAAGATCCGAAGGTCGGAGCTGAAGCTTGGTAAAAGCTTCAAAGCTTCTGAGGTTCAGCCCCGAACCTCCGTCTACCATAACATGGTGGAGCTGAATGTTATTGATGGTAGGAGATACCATCAAAGGTAACTGGCCTGCTCCAACCATGCTTCGAGGGCAGTCCGAAGCATCAAAAGTGATGGCTGTGTCCATCCACTTCCGATGAGGCTCCGCCCTGGCTGTAGGAGCTACAGCGGCCATGTCCGGACGCATTGTCTTAAGGACGCGGCGGGAGGTGATGTCCCATGATCCACCAAAAATGGTGTTCATAGTCTTCCGACGCTCGTTGTTAGAGACGTCAGAATCGTCGTCGACGGAGGTGTAGACAACCTTCAAGACCTTTTTAGGATCCTGAAAACCTAACTCCTCTTCAGCCGGAGCTTCGTCAACTTTTTGTTTTCCTTCCCTCTGTCGAAAAGGAACTTCTTCCCGGCGCTTGTTGTAGCGCTCGACAAGGTTTTGGACCTCCCGGCAGTCTTCCAAACTGTGGCCGTCCATCTTATGAATTGGACACCACACCTTGGTTTTGCCACCGTCTTCAGAAGACGGTCAAGGTCACTTCTCGGGGCGTGGCCCCCGGCCACCTGGAGCTGCAGCATTAGATGCGCCGGCCGATGGCTTCTTCTTGTCGTTGGTCTTTTTCTTGTTTTTGCCACTCCCGGAGGTTGTAGCTTCGCCTTTGGAGGATTTCTTGTGATCCTCCGGAGGTGGTTTGGAGTGCATCTCACGGCCCTCCGCAGCTCTGGCACATTTGTCGGCCAAGCTGAAGAGTTCCGTGACACTGGTGATCTCCTTGATCGCCAGTTTCTCCAACATCTTCTTATCCCGTACGCCCTGTCTAAATGCCACAATGACAGAAGCGCTAGAGATAGAAGGGATACTGTTTCATACCTGAGAGAATCTCTGAATGAATGATCGCAGGGATTCTCCCCCTTTTTGCACGACTGCAAAAAGGTCCAGTTCGGTGCCTGGTCGGGTGTATGAACTCCCGAAGTTGGCGGTGAACTGTCGGCACAACTCCTCTCAACTATTGATAGAGTTGGGTGGAAGGCTCATAAACCAGGACCGGGCGGTCCCAGTTAAAGCCACTGGAAAATAGTTCGCCATTACGGACTCATTTCCTCCAGCTGCCAGGATAGCAGTAAAGTAAATCTGAAGAAATTCGACGGGATTAATGATCCCGTCAAACTTCTCCGGCAGGTGAGGCCGGAATTTCTGTGGCCACCTGACCATACGCAGATGCATGGCCAGGGCGAAACAGCCTCCTCCTACTCCTTCAGGAGCAGGAATGTCCTGAGCTTCTCATCTTTCACGAGCACGCTCAATATGGACTCGGTCGTCTTGTTGACGGTATCAGCGATCAAGCTCCGCCCGGAGGTCATGAGTTGAAAGCCTTGATACTGTGTGAGTGCGTCGCGCCCCGGAGGGCAACGACGTCACTTGCTGTGACACAGCACGTCTACTGTTGTTGGAAACGTGCAGACCAAGTCTGCCAGACAAGGTCCGTTGCTGGGATGGGGCCCGTCCTGAAGGAGGAGGACCCTGGTTACTGATGCGGTCGGCTGCTGCTACAACCAAGTGTTCCACATCGGCCCTCCACTGCTTCATTGCATCCCGAGATGCATCTGGAGGTGGTGGGCGCTGAAGGAGAGCACGTGCTGCATGGAGTGTGTGTTCTGGGTTGTCATGATTCGCCGACGCAGTGATTGACGTCGGTGCACCATCACACTGCCCATCTTGATTTGCTGATGGAGGCGGCGGTGGTAGAAGTGTGACTCCTGCTAGAACTGAGGTTCCTGCTGGTGGTTGCATATTGGAGGGATTGCCCCCAACAGCTTGAACAACGGGATGACCATTGGATGATTCAGTAGCTGAGTTCACCATTCTTGAAATCTCAGGCGTCCCCTACCTGGCGCGCCAACTATCGGTGGTTTTGATCCGGCAGATCTCCCTGCACTACTAAAAGTGTTTGAGGAGTTTGAAGTTCGGTGTGGGTGCGCGGAGATTCAAGAAGGTGAAATGTAAAATGACATAGGAGACACAAAGATTTACGTGGTTCGGGTCGCCTGAGCGTAATACCCTACTCCACGGGGTGTGTTGGTGTTTTATTGAATGTATGAACTCAACTTAGGTGACGTGAGTTGAGAGCGCGTGTGAGCCGATCAGACCAGATTAGATCAGATCAGAGCAGAGCAGATCAGAGAGCTCTCTATGTATCGTCGGCTTGTCCTTTTTAGTACAAGGACAGACCGTTACAAGTTGGCCTGGCCCGACATGTGGCCCCAGCGGCTACTAATATTAATACACATTTGATGCGCTTAATTACCCTTAATGACCGAGTTACGAGCTTTGACAGCACCATTACTGGTAATTAAGGTCGTCCGATCATGTGTCATTAACATAGTATTAATGACACTTAATCGGGTCTTGAAGTCCTTGATTCCCCTTTGAAGATCCGGAGCCGTTGTGGAGACTACCGGAGGTTTGAGGCTGAAGATCCGACGGTTGGACACGTGGCAACTCCGGAGCATACTGTGGGGAACAGATAGGTCCGGTGCCAACAGACACGTGTCAGTTCCGGAGCTTCCCTCGGTCTGGGGTTAGGTCCGGGGGTGCCGTTATGGTACATAGCCCGGAACTTCCCCCTTGTGGGCGGTAGCTCTGGTTTGATGGTACACGTGGCGACCCTGGAACTAACCATGTTGGGGAAGCGGGTCCGGTTATGTCTGACATGTGGGCCTCCGAAGGTCTTCAAATCAAGTAGATGACATTTCCTTGAGATCTTTGCAATCTCAAGGGGTATACGGTACCCAGGGTACCGACAGTGGCCCCCTGGGCCCACTTATGGGGAAGACCCCTTGGGTGAAGTCATTCCGCCGGAGGTGGGTCCGTCCTTCGACTTTTGAGCTGAGTCTTCAAAGGTCTTCAGATGTGCCGTTGGCGATAGTTTTGGAGTTAATCCTCGCCGCGTGGCATATCCCGGGTGCGGCAAATGAGATCTTTGGCGTGCGGGTCTCACGTAATTGAAGGTCGCCGGTTCCCGATACGATAATCGTATCGGTTTTGCGCGCCTTGTCAGGCTGCCGCCATCGGGCTTCCCGCCTTTCATGATGACAACCGTTCGCCTGTGTAAGAACCTCGACTTGATCGTCGGGGTGGTCCCGGGCCCTCTTGTCATCGGCAGGGTAAAATTTTTGAATAGTATCTTCGGCTTCCCTGCGTTTTCCATCAAGCGTTGTGGGGGCTTACTTAAGAAGGAAAGCGCGCACCGTCTGGAGTTCTTTACACCTCTCATCTGAACTTGCGCTCGAACTATCAAACTTGTGCTTGCTTTTCCTCCCTAGCCTCATTGTGCTACGATGGAGTTGGGTCTCCACGAGAGCCGCTTGAAGACCGAAGGTGACCTGAAGAAGGTCCGGGCCCTCATGGGGTGGTCCCCGGACTTCTTCAACCACCTGGTCCGCGCCTGGGGAGAGCTCCCATTTGAGAAGGAGCACGCCAGCAAGATGGTGTACTTTTCTGCGTACGCCATGGTGGGGTTGATCCCACCTTTTTCCTCCTTTTTCTTGATGCTGCTAGACTTCTATGGTCTGCAGCTGTACCACCTTGGCCCCCACTCCATTCTTCTAGTGTCTGTCTTCGTCCACTTCTGTGAAATGTGGGTGGGCATCCCCCCCTGCATTAAGCTTTTCCAAACCTTCTTCACCGTCCATACCACCGGAAGGAGTAATGAGTACCTTGGCTTCTACTACTTTGTGAAGCGCAAGAAGTGCCCATTCAAGTACCTCCGGTCGTTTCCCTCTGGAAAGTGGGACGATTGGAAGAAAGACTTGATAGTCATCCGGGTGGAGGAGCACGAGAAGCTGGAGCTGCCCGAAGGCCTCCCCAACATCGACACTGCAGTCTGGAGTGAAGCTCCGGTGCTGTCGGATGCCTTCAACCCTGCTATGACCAGGATCCGCCATTGTGTGGAGGGAGGATTAACTCCTCAAGCAGTATTTTGTAATTTCCTGGTCAACAGGTGGGCACCGCTGAAGAGGAGAGAAAAACTCGCTGGTCCCTCAACAGTGTGATGGACGACGACCGGGTCAAGACCGGGCTGATGTCCAACATGGAGGGGACGACCTTGGAGTTTCATCTCAAGATGTTCCAGCACGGCATCGACGTCGCGCGTGATGACTTGACCCCACCACCAGCTTTCCTCCTTCTGAACTTGGAAGTACAGTTCAACAGGGAGCTCCGGCGGACGATGCCGGTGCTTGATGACCTCGGTGTTGTCGAGAGACGATCGACTTCCAGTGTGGTGATCGCTGGGGCTTCTAAAGGTGGCTCCGACCCTGCCCCGAAGCCAAGGACCGGAGTCATCGGCAAGGGCAAGGAGCCGGCGGCCGAACCCTCGAGTCGGAAGAGGAAGCTAAAACATGCCGACGGAAGGTCCGTCAGGCCTGCACCCTCTGCAGTAGCTCCTTCTACCCGGAGGGGGAGGTCTTCTACAATTGCGGCGACTGTACCTGCAACAGTGTCTTCCCGGGGTGCTAGCCCTGGGCATGTGACTCCAGTACCAGGGCCAGCTGAGGCCTCTGGGTCCGGAGGTCCTTCCCGGTCGAGGGGGGCCTCAACCAAGGAAATGCCCGCGGCTGCAACAAGTTCCGGCGGGCCTTCCGGAGCTACCACGCCGGCGGCGGCCATGGTCAGTCCAGAACGCCCGGGAAAGAGATTCCGTGCAAGCTGGCGCAAAAGCCTTCTGATGTAATTTTTAATCTTTACCTCATACAGTTGTTTTGTTGTAGTAACTGTTTTTTAAGTTTCTTCATCCATCATCTGCAGCGTCCCCAAGAAGAGGAGTGAGGCTCCACCCTCGGCCACAGCGGCTGAAGCTATGAGGGCGGAGGCTTCGGCTCCTGTCCCAGTGCTGCCCCGGGTGGTGGCTGAAGCTGCGGCAGTTCCGGCGCCAGCTGTCGTGGTCATGGACCTCGACTCATCCCCCGAGACTCCCGTGGTAGAGCCAGACCACGAGAGTGAAGATGCGCCAGCGGCACCTGCCCCGGAGGTTGAAGCCCCGGGTCTTGATGCTGAGATGTTGGAAGCTTCGGCCACTGAGCCGGAGGAAGCAGTGATTCCGGTCTCAGAGCTGGAAGTTGTCGAAGCCCCGACGGTTGGGCCGGAGGTTATTGAAGTCCCGGCGAGCGAGCTGGATGTTGAGGAAGTCCCGGCGGTTGAGCCGGCTACCTTCGAAGCTCCGGCTTCAGAGCTGGTTGCCACTGAAGCTCCGACTACAGAGCCGGTTGCAGTTGGATACCTTCCGGCGCCTGAGCCGGTTGAGGTTGAAGCTCCGGCCTCAAGGCCGGTTGTTGTTGACCTTCCGACGCCCAAGCCGGTCGTTGCGGAGGCATCAGCACTCGAACCCATGATGGTCGAGGCGCCAACACCCGAGCCACCAGCGGAGGAGGAGCCCAGGCCGGAGCCGGAAGTAGCCCCTGCTCCGGAAGTGATGACGGTGGAGGTGCCTACTGCTGAGCCAGGGTGCCCTAATGAAGTCGCTGGCCCACTGCCTGAGGGGGCAAATGAAGACCTGGCGGCAGTGCCTTCAGAACCACTTCCGGAGGTCTGAACTTCTTCTGCGGGACCCTCCTCGGTGGCAACTGAGGCTATCCCAAAGGACGGCCCTAGTGCCGTGGAGGCTCAATGGACCACTCTTGTGGAGTGGGACCCAATTTTTGTAAGCGAGAACCCGCTGGAACCAGCGGAGGAGACCCCAACAGGTCCGGACCCTGTTCCCCTTTCGTTGTCCATTGACAATGCTTGCTCCAGTCTGCGTCAAGTCCAGCTGGCGTTCTACCACGACAGCAAGGCTCTTGAAGAGGAGCGCCAAACCCTTAGGCAGTGGCGTAATCGGCTCTACTTCGAGACCATGCTGGCGCAGTCGAGGATGGCAGACGACAAGGAGTGGATCAAACGGGAGAAGGTCCGCCTGGAATACTGGGGCAAATTATTGGATGATAGGGAGAGCTTGACTCGTGCCCTCGACACTCAATCCTGGGCCATTTATGAGCAGGCCAAGGCAACTAATAGTGCGGCTGATGATCGCCAAGAAAGGCTTGAAGCCATTAACACTACCCTCATCAAGCGCCGGGAGGCACTTGAAGAGAGGGAGAAGAAGCTCGAAGACGAAGAGCAAAAACTCCTAGAGCTGCGGGATGATGTCTTGAAGAGGGAGGAGGAGCTCGCCGAAAAGGTGGCTCTGGCTGACAAGGGCCTTGAGGAACGCACCAAGAAGTTGGAGGAGCATTGCATTGAGGAGGAGGAGAAGGCCTGGGTGCGAGGGCAGGAACTCTACAAGCAAGAGTGTGCCATCGCTGCCAGGGAGAAGAAAGTTAGGGGCTGGGAGAAGGACCTGGTCGACCGCCGGAACAAGATCCACCTCCGAGAGGAGGAGCTCGGAAAACTCAAGAAGCAGGTTGCTGAAAAGATTCAGCAAAATGCCAAAGAGGTTGAGCGCCTTGCTCGTGAGAATTCTGAACTGGCGGTGGCCAAAAGATCCTTGGAGGAACTGAAGGGCTTGAGGACTGCGGACTCCCTATAGGTTTGGAAGTTCCTGAGCAAAGCCAACAACGCGCTGACACCAATGGGCTTCAGTCCCGTGCGTCCGAATGATCCGGAGCCGGAGCCAGACCTGGCGTTGCAAGCATTGAGCTCGGCGGGTGGCAAACTCTCCAAGGTGGGTGACGTCATCGCGGACCAGTTGGAGGTTGAGGGGCAGTCCCTGGCGAAGAACGTCGCAGAGTATGTGCTGACGTGCTACACCAGCCGGGATCCCCAATTACCTCTGGACCCGGTGCTTGAAGGTCCCGTCGAAGGAGAAGGTGAAGCCACTCAAGCCAACGTGTCGGAGGTTGCTCAGAAGGTCGCCCAGTTCTTCCATAGGGTCTAGGACCATCTCTGTAGCTCCCACTTGTATTCCCTCTTTTTCTTCCCCAATTTTGTAATCCCTTGTCTCCAGATGAATGAAATCCACAATTTGTTAATGAATTTCATTTTTTGTCTTCAACACTTCTGTCTTCACTTGGCCCCCTGGTAGATGTACACAATTTGATTGTGAACATGTACCAAGAGGATATTGTATTTTGTTGAAGACTCGTTTGCTTCGAACTTGTAGAGTGTAGGTCCGAAGTCTTCGATAGTGAAGGCCCCCTGAGGTTGTCGGAGCTCAGAAGCTCCGGCATTGACTACCGTCGGAGCTTAGTAGCTCCGGCAATAGTCCCTATCAATGCGTAGAGCATCGATAGTTAGCCCTCTGGGGTGTCGGCGCTTAGTAGCTCCGGCAGTGACCTTTGCCAACGCGTAGCTTGTCGGCAGCATATTCCGCTTGTGGGGTCTTCTCACCATCTGTTATTCTGCATCGACCGCTGGCCCCGCTAGCTTTGCCTGAGCTTGGTTGCTCCGGTAATGCTTGTTTTCAATGTTTAACATCGATCACAAGCCACCTAGGGGGAGTCGGAGCTTTGTTAGCTCTGACTTTTCTCCATCAACGTGGATTCTTTATTTTTCCTGCACACTGAAGCCAAGAAAAATAGTAAAATTCGCTCCTTGCCTATAACTTCGTTGCGGCTTACGATTCCCAAGAAAGTTTTAGGTCAAACACAATTCTGAATACAACCGAATGCGTTGCCTTCTTTCTTCCAGATCCAATTGTACTTGGACCTGCCTTACTTCGGCCTGCCGGGGTGTAGGTAGAGTGGCGTACTTAGGGTGCTTGACCAGGCTAAGTCGATAGCACACTCCGGCCCTAGATTGGCTTGGCAGCATTCAGGCGAGTGGGCCATGAACAATATTTGAATCCAAAAGAATTGACAATACAGCTCGAATTGTACATGAACTGGTCGAACTAAAATTTCTTAAGAATTGCACAACTTTGTTATAGACAAGAAAGAGAAAAATAAAAAATGTTGAGCCTGTACAAAATAAATGCACGTGGAGTCTGTTTCACATGAAGATGTCTTTCATTATAGGTCCGGGGTACAGGGGAAACAAGTACACTCTTAGGGTACCGAACCAGGCTAAGCGTGTTTCATTTCTCGTTTGACCCAGGGTAGCTAGCCACACTTTTAGTCCTGAGACTGTGACAAGTGTTGCATGAACTTTGCGGACCTTCCGGGAAAGGTCCGGCTGTTCTCCCGGAGGAACTACCCGACTCTGTACAATGACTCTATAACATACACCTCAAGTTACTACAGACTCACCTCCATGATATTAAGTGTAGAACTTACGGAGGTGCTCAATTTTCCAAGGATTTGGGAGAGGTGTCCCATCCTCGGTAGCCAAGCGAACGCTTCCGGGACGGGATACTTTAATCACTCGGAAGGGTCCCTCCTAGCTGGGGGAGAGTTTGTTTAACCCTTCTCTGGATTGTATTCTCATCGCCTTCCTCGAGCTGTCGGTTGTGTACATGCCGCTGATGATAGCGCCGAAGGGCTTGGCGGTATTGGGCATTCCGAACAGCTGCTTCGCACCTTCCCTCCTCAAGGAGGTCTAGGTCTTCACGCCGGAGCTGGTCCTGCGTGGCTTCGTCGAAGGTCCGGACCCGGAGTGAACCCAAGGTGATTTCTGGAGGAAGGATTGCTTCAGCTCCGTACACCAGGAAGAAGGGTGTCTCTCTAGTTGACCGGTTTGGAGTTGTCCTGTTGGCCCATAGAGTGGGCGGAAGCTCTTCAATCCAGTTGGCTCCATGTTTTTTCAAGCGCTCATAGGTGCGCGTTTTGAGTCCTTTCAGGATTTCAGCATTTGCTCTCTCGACCTGGCCATTGCTTGCCGGGTGAGCTACGGAGGCGTAGCAAACTTGAATGACGAGGTCTTCGCAATATTCTTGAAATGCAGAGCTTGTGAATTGAGTCCCATTATCAGTAATGATTTTGTTTGGGACTCCAAATCTGCATACAATGGACTGCAAAAAGTTGATAGCAGATTGCTTGTTTATTGTCACAACTAGAGTTGCTTTCGGCCACTTGGTGAACTTGTCAATGGCGACATACAGGAACTTGTAACCTCCGACGGCTCTTGGGAAAGGTCCCAAGATGTCCATCCCCCACACAATGAAAGGCCATGTAGGAGGTATCATTTGTAGAGGCTGAGCCGGTGTGTGAATTTGCTTTGCATGAAATTGGCATGCTTCGCATTTCTTCACCAGCTCAGTTGCATCCTGGAGTGCTGTAGGCCAGTAGAAGCCATGCCGTAAGGCTTTACCGACCAGCGTGCGGGAAGACGCGTGGTTCCCACACTCGCCTCCATGGATTTCTGCGAGGAGCTCGCAACCTTCTTCCCTTGTGATGCACCGCATTAGGACGCCGTTGGCACCACGCCGGTAGAGATCCCCTTCTACCAACGTGTATCTTTTAGCCAATCTGACTATCCGGTCAGCGGATACATCATCGTCAGGAAGGATGTTGTCTTTCAAGTAGCTCCGGATCTCCGAGATCCATGCATCAGAGCTAACTTGAGCATTTGAGTCTTGTGTGCTGGGTTGCTCGGAGCTTCTGGCAGCACCTACGACCCTTGATGGCTGCCATGGTAACAGGGCCATCGAGACCGTCAGCTTCGGGATGCTGATCTCGCCCCCTTCGCTCAGTTCGGCAGGCTGAGCTGTGGGTTTTGACAACCTCCAGACAAAAGTTCCATCAGGAGCTGGAGCTTCGGTTGACGCTTTCGTCGAGAGTTCGTCAGCTTCAGCGTTGTGGACACGCTGGACGTGGTGGAGGTCTAGGACTTCGAAGTCCTTCTGAAGCCTCTGGACTTCAAGGAGGTAAGCAGCTAGCTGGAGATTGTTGCAGGAGCATTCACCCTTCACTTGTTTAATGATGAGCTGTGAATCTCCCTTGACCAGCAACTGCTTGACACCGTATGACAGTGCCACCTTTAGTGTGTAAATGAGTGCTTCGTACTCCGCCATGTTGTTGGTCGCCTTGAAGTCAAGGTGTACCATGTATTTTACCTTCTCCCCGGTTGGTGCGAGGAGAAGGATTCCAGCTCCGGCCCCTGCTTTTGCATGGAGCCGTCGAAGTAGAGGGTCCAGTGAGGCTCGGTGAAGACCGGAGCCTTGTGTTCCGGTTTCTGCTCACTGGGCCCCCAGGGTTTGATGGAGAGGGATTCCATTTCGCCACAAAATCTGCCAATGCTTGACTCTTGATTGCTTGTCTTGGAATGAATTCGAGATCGAATTTGGCCAATTCCGCTGCCCACTTTGCAATATTCCCAGTTGAATTGGGATTATGCAAGATTGCTCGAAGTGGGTAAGAAGTCACCACTGAAATCTTGTGAGCTTGGAAGTAATTTCGAAGCTTCCTGGAGGCGATAAGAACTGCATAGAGCAGCTTATGCACCTCTAGGTATCGAGTCTTGGCGTCATGAAGTACTTCACTGATGAAGTACACTGGGCGCTGGATGGTTCGGACCCTCCTGGAGGGGCCCGAAGCTTCCTCTTCATTGACCCGGACCTTCTTCGGGGACCTCCGGGTCCTTGCTGGAGGGACCCGGAGCTTCTTCAGAAGTGACCTGGACCCTCCCGGAGGGGTCTGGGTTTTCTGAAGTTGCTTCTTGTGGACTCAAGTCTGGGAACTGGGACCCAGACTCGCTTTCAGGAACCTACGGACCCTCCCGGAGAGGTCTAGATTCCTGAGCATGGGATGGTTCTGGTCTCTCCGTAACCAGGACCATACTGACGACTTCGTCAGTTGCTGAAATGTAAAGCAGCAAAGGCTCACTAGGGTTTGGAGCTACTAGAGTTGGTAGGGTGGTGAGGAGATGTTTTAGCTCCTAGAATGCCTTTTCTGCTTCTTCAGACCATTGGAATGGTCCGAACTTCCTCAATAACTTGAAGAAGGGAAGTGCCTATTCTGCCAGTCTTGAAATGAACCGGCTGAGGGCTGCTAGACATCCAGTCAGCTTTTGGACATCCTTGATGCGGGCTGGTGGCCGCATGTCTTCAATGGCTTTGATCTTCGCCGGATTAGCCTCTATGCCCCGCTGATTTACCAGGAAACCAAGAAGTTTTCCGGAGCTAACCCCGAAGACACACTTGTCTGGGTTTAGCTTTGTGCGGGTGACCCTCAGCTTGTCGAAGACAGCCTGTATGGTGTCAAGGAGTGACTCCTTGTTCTTCACTTTGACCACGATGTCATCGACGTACACTTCCACTATGTCTCTAATGAGTTCTTCAAAAGTTTTGTACATAGCTCGTAAAAAGGTTGAAGCTGCATTCTTGAGACCAAATGGCATGGTTGTATAACAGTACAATCCATCTACTGTGATGAAAGAGATATGCTCTTCATATTCCTTAGACATTCTTATTTGATGATACCTAGAATATGTGTCTAGGAAACACAGTAATTCACACCTGGAGGTGGAATCCACTATCTGATCTATTCTTGGTAGTGGGAATGGATCTCTTGGATACGCCTTATTTAGTGTTGTGTAGTCAATACACATCCGAAGCTTCCCGCTGGCCTTGGGCACAATGACTGGGTTTGCCAGCCATTTTGGATGGAAGACTTCTCGGATGAATCCAGCTTCCCTCGATCTGGGGTTAGGTCCGGGGGTGCCGTTATGGTACATAGCCCGGAACTTCCCCCTTGTGGGCGGTAGCCCCGGTTCGATGGTACACGTGGCGACCCTGGAACTAACCATGTTGGAGAAGCAGGTCCGGTTATGTCTGACATGTGGGCCTCCAAAGGTCTTCAAATCAAGTAGATGACATTTCCTTGAGATCTTTGCAATCTCAAGGGGTATACGGTACCCAGGGTACCGACACCATCCATGTCTTATCTTCTGCTTCCTACAATTCAATCAGCCATCAGCCTATCCACGCTTGGCGGTCGGCGGATGCTCCTCCAAGTGTGGCGGCCCGCGGATGCTTCTACAAGCGTGTCGGCCAACGGATGCTCCTACAATCGTGGCAGCCGGCGGATGCTCCTACAAGCGCGTTGCGAAGAGGGGGCCGGCGTTGCGGGTCGAAGGTTACCGTAATAAAATATTATTTTCATTTCTTATTTTCCTTCTTCATTCGACGTGACAAAAATTTCCCGCCGCGGGCAGGCAGGCAGGCAGGATGAAAAAGCTGGGCCGCTTGTTATTTGTGGGCTGAAACTGCGCTGATTCACTTTATATTCAAGTTGGGCCTTCGCGCATTCATGACGCTTGCACAAAGCCGAAGGCCTCAAAAGGTCCAGCCCTATCACCGGATTTTCATGAGATCCTCAAGGGACGCTGCTTCTGATGTTTGGCGCATGGTCACATTGCGGAAGCGTGCCGTGACCCGCCGCGTCTGGGACTGGTCGGCCCACGGGCCCTTTCACAATTAGGCCTCCTTTGGTAGCAAAGGATCCCGAAGGGATCCCAGCCCAATCCCGGGCCTAGAAATCCACGGACCAAAAATCCTCCGAGGTGCACTTGGCAGCCCGTAATATCGTCCTGATCCATGTGAAAGCACCGGACTTTCCGCCCCGGTCTCACCAGGTCGGGGAGGAAAACCCTGACGTGCGCTCGCGTCTCCCCATCGCCGCTCGCGTACCCCTCACCTCGCGCCGCCGGTCGGCTCCCTGTCACCGCGCCGCCGGCCTCCTCCCATCGCGCTTTGTTGCCTCCACCCCCCCCTCCCCGGCCTCGCAAGCCTCCGTGTCACCAGACCAGCTGCAGCGCCCATATGTCGAGATTCTGGAAGCCGGGGTTGGAGAAGCCGAGCACCCTGCTCGTCGATGACGAGGAGGGCAGCGTCGTATTCCTCGCCTCCTCCGCCAACTCAGCCTCTTCCTCCGGGTGCATACTCGAACTCTAAAACCTCACTACTCACCTCTTGTCTCACACCCACCATATTTGTTGTTTCTAATCCGAGATTGGGCGCTGATAGTTTCCGTCGTGCTCGGCGGCAGGTTTGGTTATGCGAGCTTGGAGAGGCAGCGGCAGCGGCTCCCGGTGTTCAAGTACCACAAAACCTTTCTCTACCTGGTGGAGCGGCACGCCACGACCCATGACCATCGTCGTCGGCGAGACCGGTAGCGGCAAGTCCAGCAGATCCCTCAGGTACGTCCACACGTGTTTCTGGGTGTTCAACCTAGCTCCTCGTATTTGCTGCCTAGGACAGTGGGAAAATTTGTTGTGCTGCTCTGTGTCAATAGGCATTTGGTCGAGCAGCTGGTGATTACCTTGCTATTTTCTTATGCAATTACGGACGGCTGGTGATTACCTTGCCATTTTCATATTTCTTTGGCAAATGTTGTACTTGTAACAGCTTTGCTCGCTTTGCTCTTCAGCCTGATGGTATACTATTGCTACTGTTCAATGTTGAAAGCTAGTCCTATAGTTATTAATTGTTTTGGGCATTCTTATTTGTATATTTTTTCCTGAAGCCAGCTTGAGAAAACGACTCTTTTTGTAGGTTGTCTTGTACTCAAATTTCTTTCACGAAAAGAAATCAGAATGTTAAGTTCATGGAATCAATGTTCACCACTGCTAGCTCTAGGTAGTAATCTACAAAAGGTTTCTTTGTACTGAAAAAAATCAAGTAGATGGACTACTGCATATATGTAGGATTAGATGAATGTTGCATCATAGTTGGTTCATGCCATCTGAGTGGTTAATAATTTGATGTTTCTCCAATCAACATTTTGTTGGATGCCCCATTTTTCTCTCACACTGTTTCATAACTTTCCCCTGATTGTTCGCTTTAAAGCATTAGTTGTTATGCCACCCATTCTATGTGTGCGGCATATAAAGTAGTCAACAAGCACAAATCTACATCAACGCTATGTTTCTTGAAGTTGTAACAGATGTATCTGTTTTGATCATATATAACCAAACTTTAATCAGCTTTACTGAAGTGTGTATCAGTCACATCGGTAAAAACAAATGGGGCTATGCTTGTTTTGGTCATATATAACCAAAGTTTAATCAGCTTTAGTTGCATTCAATTTAGCAGGAACTGATGAGGTCACTTCATCTTCCCACGTCGCTGGTTGTTTGCACTTTGGAAACTTAGTATTTGTAGTTTGATTAATTTGGGGTGTTTAGAGGCAGTTTATGATTGTTTTGATCTGTATTTTGCCATTTTTTTGCAGCTGTTGCGAATAAATAGATACTGATCAGGGACCATCCAGATGTTTTTATCATGAGCAACTGCCACTGAAAAAATGCTGGAAAGCACCAACATTGCTACCGGAGAAGGACTTTTGTGATGTTGGGGCATTATTTAATTGTTGTAGGATATTTTTGTAATGCACAAATATTTTTCATAACATCATAGTAACGATGTCACTGAAATTTGTATGAAATTATATTGTTTATGGCTCCTGTTACAAGTCTTTGAAGTATATTTTTTATGATTTTTTGAGTTATTTAGTGTTTTTTCTGAATTTTCAGAGTGAATTCCTCAATTTTTTTTGGATATCTTGAACATTTTTGAGTTATTTAGTTATTTTTCTGAATTTGCCCATTTTTTTCTGATTTTTAAGACCATTTTTATATATGGGGATTTCTGTCCCCTTGATTCCCAAACAAATCCAGGAAATATAAACCTCGAGTGGAATTCTCACCAGAGGGACATAAAAAATTCCCGAGGGACATGCTACCCTGGGTTTTCCCGCCCATGTTCCCAAAGGAAGCCTTAAAGTCGGCCTGCTACTTCCCTGGTCACCGCTCCAATCGGTGCCATGTGCCCAAGGGGCCAGATGGCAAGAGGCCTCTTCATCCTCGCCTTCTTAAACCACCCCCCCCCCCTATTGCTTCCAGGCTCAAGTTCTCGACTGATTCCCATCCATGCTCCCGTGTGTTGCCTGAGAAGTCCTTTGCCTCTGTTGTCGCAGCGCCATGCCTTGCAACCATGTTAGACGCGAGCAGGTACCTGCAGGCTCACCATCCCTGCGCCCTCGTGAGGGGCAATGCACAGTGGTCAACAACCGCCTCATGATGATGGAGTTTATCCGTTTGCGCCGCCAAGAAGCTGTTCTGGGACCCAGAGGAGGTCGCAGCGAGGCGACGCCCATGGAGATCACCCTGGCCATCCATTACCAACTTGAAATCCTGCATTGGGCTTTCACCGTGTCCACGTTTGGGGATGGTGAGTTCCTGGTGCGGTTCACCCGTGATGACTATCGGGAGCTCGCCGTCGAGACGGCAATCATCTCCATGCCGGATGATAACCACTACTTCCGGCCATGGATCTTTGGCGTTGGTGTGCCGATCGTCGGGTGGTTCTTCCACGTGCAGGTTATCATCAAGAACCTCCCTCTGCATGTCTGGCCTGCGGAGGGCATCAGACAGGTTCTAGGTGACGTCTTCCTCTTTGATCACTTCGATGCTTCCACTTACCATCGGGAGCGTGCTGACCTGTGCACGGTCGTTGGGTGGATGAAAGACCCAAGCCTCCTGCCTCGGGCCAAAATGGCCACCTTCTTTGCAGGAAGTGATGGCCGGACTGGGAGTGACGGCGGGCCGCCGGCGGAACCTTTCAACCATGCCGCAGTGGTCCGGCCTGGCGGCCTCACGACAGAGCTCATCATCCACCTGGATCACTACCTCGACTATACGCCGCCAGTCCACCCCAACTCCACGGCCTCCTCGCCATCAGGCGACTCTTCTAACGGACACTCCTCGATGTCCTCGAACTCTTCGGGGGACACCTTCCCGCGGCCGAAGCGATTCTACTAGCGGCGTGGGGAAGTGGATGAGGCGGATAAGCAGCTCTTTTAGTATGGCTACCAAAGTGTCCTTGCTCATGTGTTACGTTTCCTATGGAAACTAAAAATCCTTTGCAAATCCTATCCTTCAAAGGGAGCCTATGTTTGAGAGGATTACGACTGGATTAGTTTCCGTGAAAAGATTTCATGTTTAACATTTCGGTTGTCCTTCCTTTTTTCAAACATTTTCTTCCTCGTATTGTCTTCACTTTTTTCTTTCCAGTCCTAGCTACCGGCCTGTTGCATTTTCCTGTTACTACTACTTTACAGACTGCTTTGCAGGCCCCGCTGTGGGCAATCTCCTGGCAACTCCACCGGTTTGGGGACAAGGAGGGTTTGGCGATCAGAAAATTCGAACTAATTTTGCAGAGATAGTACATCCATGAACAAGAACACCAAGTATATTTAACTTAAAAACATTACTCCCTCTGTCCCAAAATACTTGTCCCTTTCGATGGAGGGAGTATCTCCGTCCCAAAATAACTAAAACCATGAAACGAAAAACTACAACTAAAAACATGAAAAGAAAACACCTAAATACTACTCTACTCAGCCTCCACCTCCTCCTCCTCGGGTGGGTCCTCGGGCTCCTGACCCTCCTCTAGCGCCTCGAGCTCCGACGGCGGAAGGTGACCCAGTCTCAAGGCCGCCACCACCACTAGGTTGCGACGACCAGCGACGCCGAGCTCGGCCGCCATCGTCTCCCAGAGGGAGTCGAGACAAGAGGCCATGTGCGAGAGGCCGAAGACGTAGTGGCCCGTGGTGTCCATTCTAGTACTTCGTGGAAGGGTACCAAGCCCAAGACGTTCCATGGAGTGAGATGTATCCGTAAATACATCTTAGGCCATGTTGAACAGGAGGGTATCCTTCATGCGTGGCGGCGAGGGGGGTCCAGCCGCGGCCGCTTACCGGCGGCCGGGTCCCTCGGCGGGCTCAGTGGCGGAGGGTTGCTCGAGCTCGAAAGCATTTGCTGTATACTAGCTGCGGCTAGGTTTTGTGGAGAGAAGAGAGGATGTTGGAACGGTTGTGCGGAAAAGACGATGGCATGGGTGACCATCTTATACTACCTCCGTCCCAAGTGAACTCTATTTTTAGGATTCAAACCGCACATTAGTCAACACATAAAATTGCCCTAACACCCTTCATCAATACATATCCTCCCACTTTCCATTCAATGCCAGCAAGTTGCTACGGCAACAAAGACAGTAGCTGAAAATGTGCAGAGCACACAGCTGACATGACCATACAATGAAAGTAAAGTTGAGCTGGGACAAAAAAAATTGGCTGGAAATAATCTTCAGCTGGGATGGAGGTAGTAGCATTGTAGCAGTGGTCAGGGGAGGGAACGCGTCAAATTTAATTCAAAGGACGCGCATGCATAGCGCGTGTTACTCTCCTTGGTTACTGGCGTGCATGGTCGCTCCATGCACCCAGTCGCATCAGTTTCGCGAAAAGATTTCCTGTTTACATTTCGGGTCTCCACGCTGTTATACCTTAAATCGTACACTACGTACTCCCTCCATCCCCAAAAGTTTGAAGTTTTTAGAACTAGTTCTAACATTTTTGTTAGAACTATATTTTTAGAACTATATTGTTCTAACATATAGGAGTACTTCCTATATTTTTCTAACATTTTTGTCGTCCTTTCTTTTATTTTCTGGAGTTCATTTTCTCCACTTTTCTTTCCAGTCTTCGCTACCGGCCTGTTGCGTTTTCCAGTAGTACTACTACTTTACAGACCGCTTTGGAGTTCAGTGTCTCCACTTTTCTTTCAAGTCGTCACTACCGGCCTATTGCGTTTTCCAGTAGCCTGCGCGCGTCTCATCGTGTTCTCGACGTGTACTAAAGACACACGTCACACACCATCCTCTTCTCCCCCCCCACACACCACGCGTTCACATCCTCTGCAGTAACTGCCCACACACCACCATCCCTCTTCTCCGCGCGTACTAAAAATCACTAGGCGTCTCATCGTCTTCTCCTCACGTACTAATAAAGAGTAGTAAGACGACACACCATCCTCTACTCCGCCACACACACCATCCTCTTCTCCGTGCGTACTCTTCCTCTCCGTCGCGCACGCCCTCATTGGTTCCCTTCGAAGCCCATGGAGTTCCCCTTGCTGCACGATATTGCGGTCCTGATCGCGGGGTGGGTCGCCGCAACCTCCACCCAGCCCATGGACGACCTCTCCAGTCTGTGCGCCACCTGCAAGGCCATGCACGCGGAGTGCCATGATCCCGTTGTGGGCAGGCGCGTGGTGCTAGAGCGGGATAGCAGCTGGGAGTGGTTCCAATGGCACGGGAACGAGAGCTACGATGCCCTCGTGGAGTGCCTGGCCAACGTGGGCAACCCTCATGCGTGCTACGTCACCGGGTTCGACCTCGTCTTCAACTACGGCCACGCGTAGGCACAGCAGGGCACCCAGTTCCTTGCCCGGGCGGCCGCGAACGGCCACAAGGTGGCGGCCTACGTCCTCGCCATGCTCCACTACGACACTGACCGCGGGGACCACAACGCCCTAGAGTATATCCGGCAGGTCGAAGGCGAGGCCCACGTCGGCGACAACGCGACCGGGTCCGTTGCGATGAAGAGGACCAACACGGAGTGCTGCCGATGTCGGAATCAAGCCATGCAGAGGCTCGACGTTTTCGTGAGCTGGAGGTTACTGTGTAGGCCTCCTCCAGGACCATCGCCGGTGGCGCTGCCTGACATTGACGATGATGTTTGCCGCTGCCCAACAGGGGGGAACCAGGGGCCTGCCCGCTGCGGCCGGCGAGGGTGGTACAAGTGGACCGTCTTCTGTACTGAGAACTGTAGGATTGAGCGCGAGTATGACCTGTTCTACCATGACGTGTTGTACTCTATGGGTTATATTCCCTCCATTCCCTTTTGGATGTGCTACCCCTAGTTCTCCCAACGCCAATGAAAAGTGAACAAAGGGAGTATATAAAATAGACTTGTATAAGGCATGTTGATATGTTTCTCCTATATATGCATGCTCGTCTCTGATGAATGTTGCACTTGTTGTGTTTCCCCTATGCGCGCTCGTCTTTTGTTTAGCCCCGTTTGCATCAAAGGAAACTCACGGGGCAGTTTAAAGGAATGGATTCCTCCGGAAGTGACACATGTGCTTTAAAAAATCTAGGTTCTATAAATTTTGGCTTCACTAATAATAAAGTTGTAGAAATTGCTACTTCTATACAGGTTCGTAATTAAGTACTACTAGATATAAACACAGTGATATAAACAAGGATTAAAATAAAGCATATGCATAAAATCTCTTCAACCAGCAACACAGTGATATAAACAAGGATTAAATACTAGATATAAACATCGACAGAACCAAACAATAGTGTTCAACGTACCATTCCAGGCAACAAACTAATTATTTTGACAGTACTAGCTCTTACAAAATCAAAAACACAAAATAAACTAATCGGCACATCTAGTCTGCACCACATCTCTTCAAGCAGCACCATCAGTCCGTCAGCTAGCTCCATGCATCGTCCTGCACCACCACCTTGCTTGGGTCTACCTCCATGCATCCTGCATCACGACAACCTTGCTTGGACCACCGTCATTGTTTTCAGCAGCGATTAGTTTATGGCATCATCAAATCTAGATTAATTTTTCTAGATCATTTGGGGCCGAAAAAATAGTTAACACGCTATATATGAGGAGAAAAATTAGGATATTATATGCTACCTGCGCCGTGGACAACATATCCGACGCTTCATTATTCTGGTCGCCAGGATCATTCTACCCCAAGTCATCTAGGGCAGCAGGCGGAGGACCTTAATCATCAGGATAAGGACCAGGCAAGACTGGTCCTTGGTAAGGGTGGGGGTTGCCATTGAAAGGCGGAGGGTCCTCCTCATCACCCGGAAGGTGGTCCACAAAATCAAGACCTAGGACGTAAACTGGTACAGTCCATGAATGTCCTTCCCCGCCGACTTCGTTGCCTCTCCTGAGAACAAGGCTCCAAGGGATGTCAAGTGGATTATCCACCATCACCAGCAGAATGACCCTAGTCGGGTTTGGATCATTTTCATCCCAATGCAGCAACTGGCCAAAACTGGAGCAGGTTTGTTCAATAAACCTTCGCTCCTTTAGATCCAGAGAATAACCAAGTAGCAAAATCCAACACCTTCTAGTAAACTGAGCACGACGCATATTAAGACTTGGCTCATCATGTTTTTCAAATCTGAACTCCTGATTCCCGACCACGTGGGGATTTGCTAGGACCAAAGCATCTCTCTCCAGTTTATTTCTTAACTTGTAGTACATGCCAATCCCATGGGGATGTGCACCGTAAGTAACTACGTGCATTCTTGCCTGATCTTGGATGTACACTGCTATCTGGTCCATAAATTTATTACGCTGGGCAGGAGTTAGTACCTCATTTGTGACTGCAACCGCATATTCCTAATTTTTCTTCGCGATTTCGCCAGATATGTGGCACACGCTTCTGGTCCTTCTCAGAGGACCACCATCTTATGGGATCATTAGTCGCGGACAAAACCAACGGGGGTCGATGGAGAAGTTTGCCATTAATGAGCGATGAGCGGTGAAGAAACAAATCTGCCTGAGAGAAACAAAGGGTGTGCTACTAGTATTTGGAGGTTGCGGTTTCTTGGGATTCTCCGGAGTACTCCTATATTATAAAGCGAAACAACGTGGAACCGCCGCACATCCCCTGCAGTACTGCAGGTGCAATAGCAGGGGCTGACATGTGGGCCCCACACCTCATAGGACCCACATGTCAGCCCATGCTACTGCACCTGCAGTACTGCATGGGATGCCGTGACATTGTAATGATGACACCACGTATAGGGGTAACTTCCGGCTTGTTCCAGTCCGTGCAATAATAACACCGCGAGTCTCGCGACTGTTCAGATTTTTGCAGGAAAACAACATGACAAAACGTGAAAAGAAAAAATATAAAAAAAACAAGAGAAACACAACATCACGATTGGAGATATTTTTTAATTCACGCACGAAGTGGGTTAAAGGTTAAAACTTGGCGTCGTTAAAGGAGATGTTTTTCGATAAAAGGAGAATTTTTCGATAATACATGAGACACATTGTTCATGAACATAAAAGACATATTACATTAACATACTACCAACACATATATTACAAACAAGAGTAAAGAAAACATGGACGAAACACACGTAGAAACAAGAACAAAACTACTCCTAATCCTATTCTACTCGGAGGCCTCGTCCACCTCCGCCGCCGCGCGCGTCGCGACCGACGCATCCTCTGGCGGCTCCGCCTCCGACGCCGGCGGTGACTCCTCTTCCGTCTCAACACCGAGCTTATAGGCGACGCTGTGCAGAATCTTCCAGCGGCCCTGTACCCCAGCAACCTCCGCGATCGTCTCGTGGAGGGCATCGAGACGAGAGGCCACAAAGCTTAACCCGAACAAGTAGTAGCTGGCGGAGTCCATGCTGGGGAGCTGGGGAAGCCTCCCAAGACCCAGACAGCGACAGATGAGAGATGTATTGTTAAATACATCCCGCGACATTGTGTCCAACACTCTTGCATGTTCGACGGCGGGGGACACGTCGTCTTCGACATCTTTAATTCGGCGCGTTAATTCGTCAATGCGGGCGGTAAAGAGGTGGACAATCTCCTATAACCAGTCGGGCTGAGGAGATGCGGGCGCCACCATCAGTTCCACCAGCATTGCCAGCGGCGATGGAAACAGAGAAGGAGGTTCAGAGGACGTCGATGGCCTAGAGCGCTTCGGCGTGGGGCTACCCATTTGTGTGGCGACGGAGATGCAGAGAAAGAGCGAGAGGTGATCGACGAAGGCGGGGGGAGAAGTTTGGAGGCTAGGATCTAAGGAGCAGTGCAACGGAGAAGCAAGAGAACGGTGAGCCTTTATAGCGGGTCGTCGTCTAATAGCGGGCGTTTGGAGATGATCGGACGCTAGAGGAAACCGTGATTAATTATGAACCGGTCGGTGGCCCCGGTTTCCTCGAAACCGCGGTTTGCATCCTCTCGGTCTCAATGGATCGACGCGTCCAATCGGCTTTAGTGGAAGTTTTTTAGGAGTAATTTCACACGCAAAGGGCCCGACGTATATAATTCACATCGACATGTACATGATCGAGGGTCGTCTTTCATGAAATGTTCACATGCTATATATATATGCCCCAAACATGATCATCGAGCCTCAAACAACAATATATATATATATATATATATATATATTATTGGATGACTATATATATCTCTCAACAAAAAGAGAAAATTAACTCTTGTTTGCATCCTCTCGGGTATCGAAACTACACGCTCGAGGAGGGCGATGGGAGTTCTGGTAATGATGACACCACGTATAGGGGCATAGGGCCAGTGGTAATAAGTACTTCCGGCCGGTTCTAGCCGTTGCATCACAAAACAAGAAAATAAAAACATTAAAAACAAGAAGAGAAAAAAAACATGAGGACTGGATTAATCTGTGTCAATCGATTTCCTGTTTTGCAGTTTGGTTCTCCACGGTCGGGATGGACAGAGAGTCCTCCAGCTTAAAGGAATATGAATTGGTCGGGGGCCCCAGTTTACTCCAAACCGCGGTTTGCATCCTCTCGGTCCCAACGGCTCGACGCGTCCCATCGGCATAAGAGAAAATTAACACGTGTATGCCACACGCCCGACTATTCGAGCATTAATGCTTTGTCGTGATCATGTATGATGGCCGGACATGCATGCATGCTTTTGAAAGAGAACCAGCGAGGTCTCCATCATGTTTCATGCATGAGTGATCACTTGTTGATGAGGATTTGTGATGTTGATTTTCTTGTTTCATGATGACATTTCTCTTGTTTTGTAATGTTCTATATTACTAAACTCAATGTTGTTCGTCTATTCCATATGTTATTTTCTTCTCTGTCTGTTGTCTAATGAACTACGTACTCCGTATTTGTGTTCTATGTGTAACATGCATGTGCAAGACCTCGATCCACAATCATGTTAAATTGGTGGTGTTATACAAGTGCTTTCTCTTTTTGTTGAAAAAACGATCGTCATGTTTATTATTTGTATATTATTAATTAATATACATTAGTAAAATAAAGAATTAATATATAAATAAATATTATCATATGAAATATCAACATGGATGGTCCAATCCAACCTACGAAACAAAAACTTTTTGATCGTCCAGTACATCCAATGAAACATCAACTAGCATGGATCGAGATCCAGTATACAAAAACATGGATGATCCTATCGAATCCAACTTTGACAACAAAAAAACGCACGTACGCAACGGTAGTTCATTAACAGATAATACAAATATATAGAACCGATAGTTCATTAAATAACAGACAGAAAACAAAATAACAGATGGAAAAAACAATACTACAAAACAAGAAAACAACATCACGAAACAAGAAAACCAACATCACAGACCCTTTCTTCCTCCTCGCGCCGAGGGCGCGCGCGTGGCGCCACCGTGGCGGGGCTCGCCGAAGATCTCGCCGCTGGCCTTTCCAGTGCGCCAAGCTTCGCCAATCTTGCCGCTTGGGGGTTTTTCACCACGCGGAGCACGTCGGTGTTGCCCCCGGGGCTTGCCGACGGCTGGAAATGGCAGTGCGATGGCGGCGGCGGTGGCCACAGCTCCGGCAGGGTAGAACTCCCTTATATCTAGCTCAAACGACTTGGTTTCTGCTCCAAAAGCTTTCTTGTGCCTTGAGGATCATGAACAAGGACTAGGAAATTAAGGAGAAAAACGGCTGGAAACTAGGAGCTCGATGGTGAATCGCGGCTTTCTCACAGGCGGCGACCAAAACTCGGCTATCTCGATCGATCATCACTCGTCAATGGTTTTCAAATCTTTTCGATCCGGAGTGTTCACAGGGGATAGGTAAGCTATCCCCTAACTATGGTCAAGAATTATTAGATGTATAAAATGAATTAAATCCATGTCCTAGAGACATAAGTATGAACTATCATCGGGGAAACTGGCAATAAAGACGCTACAAGGCATGGCATGGCTTGAAACTTGGTGAGCATGCTTAAGGCGCGATAACACACCTTTCCCTTATAGAAGTCGGGGCCTGTAGAGGCTTCCTCCGGCTTGTCGACGGTGGAGTAGGGGCGGGTCTCGGCAGCTTCACCCGCGGTCATCGAGAAACTGTGAAATACCGCCCAACCTGTTGAGGAAACACCAAAACAAAAGGTTGAGAAGGTGCGCAAGCAAGTTGTGAACAACTTTGCTAAAGGACTCCCGATTGACCTTTGCCTAGTTGGCAAGCTATCATTGGAGTTCTAAGGTGAGGTCGGCGGCGCGCGAGCGGGGCAGAAAACGCGAAAGAGAAGAGAGGAACCGAGCTAGCTAGAGTTGTACTAATTCCTCTTTCTGATGTGTACTAATTCCTCTTTTTGAAGTTGGATATCGTCTAGAGTTGTAGGCTCCTTGATCATGCATGTTTGAGGCGTAGCATACATCGGCAAGGCCTCATACTCTGACGATATCCATCATCAAAACGAGAAATTAAACACGTATTAATTGGTTGAACATGTTTGGGGTGCATGCAAGTTAGACATAGAAAAGACCTCAGTCACGTTTGACAAAATTAACATGCATACCTCAAACAAGACTATCTTTCCACAAAAAGAGAAAACACACGTATAAGCGGGCGTGTGGAGATGATCGGACGCTAGAGGAAACCGCGCTTATGAACTGGTCGGTGGCCCCGGTTTACTCCAAACCGCGGTTTGCATCCTCTCGGTCCCAACGGCTCGACGCGTCCCATTGGCATAAGAGAAAATTAACACATGTACGCCACATGACCGACTATCCGAGCATTAATGCTTTGTTGTGATCATGTATGATGGCCGGACATGCATGCATGCTTTTGAAAGAGAGCCAGCGAGGTCTCCATCATGTTTCATGCATGATTGATCACTTGTTGATGAGGATTTGTGATGTTGATTTTCTTGTTTCATGATGACATTTCTCTTGTTTTGTAATGTTTTATGTTACTGAACTCAATGTTGTTCGTCTATTCCATATGTTATTTTCTTCTCTGTCCGTTGTCTAATGAACTACGTACTCCGTATTTGTGTTCTATATGTAACATGCATGTGCAAGACTTCGATCCACGATCATGTTAAATTGATGGTGTTATACAAGTGTTTTCTCTTTTTGTTGAAAAAACGATCGTCACATTTATTATTTGTATATTATTAATATAAATTAGTAAAATAAAGAATTAATATATAAATAAATATTATCGTATGAAATATCAACATGGATGGTCCAATCCAACCTACGAAACAAAAACTTTTTGATTGTCGTACATCCAATGAAACATCAACTAGCATGGATCGAGATCCAGTATACAAAAACATGGATGATCCTATCGAATCCAACTTTGACAACAAAAAAATGCTCGTACACGACGGTCGTTCATTAACAGAGAATACAAATATATAGAACCGATAGTTCATTAAATAACATATAGAAAACAAAATAATAGATGGAACAGAGGAACAATGACATTGAGTTCATTAACATAAAACAATACTCCCTCCGTCCCATAAAGATGGAGGTTTTGAGCTTGTAAGTTTGTCCCACAAAGATTGCCTTCTTAACATGTAAAGTGTGTAGTAATTTAAACCTAACATTAAATTCCTCCAATCAGCTCCAACCAGCGCTGCTCCCCGTATCTAGGAACTCGATGTCAGCCAATGGTGAGAGTTAAAGTTGAGGGTACATGCGTCATTTACATGTTCCACTATTATGTCTAAAAAAATGCTAAAACATCTATCTTTGTGGGACGGAGGGAGTACTACAAAACAAGAAAAACAACATCAAGATACAAGAAAACCAACATCACAGACCCTTTCTTTCTCCTCGCGCCGAGGGCACGCGCGCGGCGGCAGAGATCTCGCCGTTGGCCTTTCCAGTGCGCCAAGTAACTAACACGCCGCACGAGGTCTGCGGAGAAGTTAAGAAGCCGTAGTGCAGGGATGCGTGCGCGATGTTGCACATGGATACAAGAGAGACGGAAGGATCTCTGAAGATCGTCTTCCACAATAGTTTAATTGTGCCACACGAGGTCTGCAAAGAGTTCAATGCACAGGAAACGAACCGCTCCCTCGTCTACTCCGCACAGACCATATATAAGGTGCATCGTCAGTTATGTACAAGCACAAAACTTTTGCACTCCTTTCTTCTTCTTCCATCGTTCCACCTCCTAGCCCGGCGCCGACGAACCACCACAGCCATGGCCAACCTTCCGCCTCCTAGCCCGCCGAGGCAGCCACCCTGCAAGCGGATATGCTGCAGCTCTCCCGAGAGGGTGAACGACGACCAGCGCCTCATTATGGCGCGAGAGGCGTACAACAGTACGTCTCGGGCCTTGAACGCCTTGGGTCTTGGTACCCTTCCCGAGTTTCCGGGAATGGATACCACTGGCTACTACCTCTACGCCCTCACGGGTGTAGCCGATCGCCTGGACATCTTGTCCGGGACGATGGCCAAGGAGCTCAGCGCCGAGGGCTGTAGTGACCTGGTGGCGGCAACGGAGAGGAACTTCCATCGCGGCAGGGTTCCACCGCTGGTGCAGCCGGAGCCACCGGTGCAGCCGGAGCAATCGGCTCAACCGGAGCAGCCGACCCACTCTCCTGCTGCATCGTCGCCGAGGAGGAGGAGGAGGAGGAGGAGGAGGAGGAGGAGGAGGAGGAGGAGGAGGAGGAGGAGGAGGAGGACGATGATGATGACGACGACGACGACGATGATGATGACGACGACGACGATGATGATGACGGCGACGACAATGGTGACCACCACCACCACGATGATGATGATGACAACGAGGAGGAGGAGGAGGACCGCTTGTCGTGGTTTGAGAAGTTGGTGGAGAGGGCAGAGGAGGCGGGGCTGGCAGAGTAGTTTTAGGAGTTCTTGTACATATTTCTTTTGTAGTTTTAGGAGTTCTTGGACATGTTTAGCTTCAGTTCTGTGCTTGTACATATTTCTTGTGTTTTATAATATATATGTGTTCATTCGTGTCAATGAATATTGGTGTGTTAGAATTTCTGGATTTCAATCAAGTGAATGTGGTCTAAGTTTAGTGATGTGTTAATCTGTCACAAGTGAACCGAGCAAATTGGACAAAAACAAAAGATCTTAGGGTTTGAAGCTCGTCTCAATTTGTAATTGCAAAGCTAAAGGATACAAATAATGACTTTAAGTGCGTATCGCATCACTTTGTGATCGATGGACATCCGATCTGTCGCCCATCATTGTCTCCTATTTGGGTTTCTTACGTAGTGTAGTTAGTTGATCATGTTTGCGGTCCGTGCATGTTAGACATAGCTAGAATTAAAACACATCGGTCATGTTTAACAACACTAACATGCATGCATATATATATACCTCAAATAGTACATGACGATCTTTCAACAAAAAGAGAAAACACATGTATAACATCATGAAATATGATCGTGGATCGAGGTCGCACATACATGTTGAACATAGAATATAAATAGTATTAGACAACAGACAGAGAAGAAAAGAACATATGGAACAGGTGCGAAGGATTAGTCCCACCACGGAAAGTTGAGGTCGGTGCACTGACGTTATAAGGCATGGCGCATAGTTGCAGTTAAAAATCCGGATGAAAGTAATGCATGCAGGACTAGGCCTATGTTCGCTGCAAGGCGTCCACTGGCACAGACGCGCGGTCACGAAGTTGGCTTAGGCACAGACGGATTTTTTTTTATATAACGAAAAAATTGTTTTTCCCCGCGTGTAAATTTACTCCTAAAAAACTGCCACTGAAGCCGATGGGACGCGTCGAGCTGTTGGGACCAAGAGGATGCAAACCGCGGCTTCGAGGAAACCGGGGCCACCAACCGGTTCATAATTAAGCGGGGTTTTCTCTAGCATCCAATCATCTCGACACGCCCGCTTAGACGACGACCCGCTATAAAGGCTCACCGTCCTCTTGCTTCTCCGCCGCACCACTCCTTAGATCCTAGCCTCTAAACTTCTCCCCCCCCCCCCGCCACTGTCGACCACCTCTCGCTCTTTCTCTGCAGCTTCATTGCCACACAAATGGGTAGCCCCGCGCCGAAGTGCTCTAGGCCATCGACGTCCTCCGAACCTCCTTCTCCGTTTCCATCGCCGCCGGCAATGCTGGTGGAACTGATGGCGGCGCCTGCATCTCCGCCCGCGACGCCTGCACTTCCTCATCCCGGTTGGGTTGAGCAGACTCTCAGACTCCTCACCGACCGCATCGAAGAACTCGATCAGCGCCTTAAGGTGGCCACCGACGCCAAGTCCGCCGCCGCTCATAGTGCACTAGCGCTCAACGTAGTGGCGCGGAAGGTATTTTCCGACACAGATCGCTCGTGTCGCCGTCTGGGTCTTGGGACCCTTCCCCTCCACACGAGCATGGACACCGCGGGCCACTACTGCCACAGGTTGATGACTGTGGTCGGTCGTCTCGATGCCCTCCACGAGACGATCGCGGAGGTTGCTGGCGTAGAGGGCCTCCTGAAGATTAAGCACCGCGTCGCCGAGAAGCTTCGGACTGTGATGGAGGTTGAGGAGTATGAGGCGGCTTGGGCAGCGACGGCAGTGGAGGAGGTGGAGCAGGAGGCGTCTCTTGAGGCAGAGGTGGACGCGGCTATGGAGGCGGCGGCAGTGGCGGAGGAGGAGCAGGAGGAGGCAGCAGTGGCGGCGGAGGTAGAGGCGGAGGCGGCAGCAGCGGAGGAGGAGGAGGAGGAGGAGGAGGAGGCGGCACCGGCGGCGGAGGCGGAGGATGCGGCAGCGGTGGAGGAGGAGGACGTGGTTTTCTCCCAGTAGAGTAGTATTAGGAGTAGTTTATCTATTTCGTGATCTCTGAGTAGAGTAATATTAGGTGTAGTTTATCTTGTTCTTGTTGTCTACTATGTGTTTTCCTATTACTTGTTTGTTAATGAAATATGTCTTTATGTTCATGAACAATTTGTTCTATATATGCAGTATCAAAAAACTTCTTTTATTGAAAACATCTCCTATATGTTTGTAACTTGGGACCGTCTACATTTTATGTGGCTGAATGAATGAAATACGGTAAACATTATCCTTACAAGTAATAGAACTAACAACAGACATGATGCATAATTAACTTGATTAGGAAATTACGTCATCTAAATTGCTAACTAGTCCATCGCCTGATGCAACAGGTGCATGAAAAGTACTTTATCCGTTGTAACTAATATCCGATGACATTGTTGATATATATATCGTATGTACCTATGATACTCGTATCACAGGCCGCTTTGGATCGACAGCCTGAAGATTAGACATCACAGGAGAAAATGTTTTTTTTTTGTAGTAGTAGTATATACTCTGTATATGTTATCATTTTATTGCGATGAATGTTATATATAAAATGCTGATTGTTTACCTTTTACTAGACCATGGATTTGTCGTCATCCTTTCGTGGACTTGGGTGTTCTGTATTTGCATGTCGTTTGCATTAGCACAATGATACATTTGGCGATTCATATTTTTGTTCGTATTTTTTTGGAATGTCCCACTACCACATGACTGCTTTTACATCTCCATGAAAATAAAGATGAACGGCAGGTAGCAGTCCCACGGCGAGGCAGCAGTCCGAAGAGGTCTACCCCTCTAGCTCTAGGTAGACGTACCAGTGAAGAGTAAAACCATGTGCAGGAATCATCGCGACATTACATGAATTTAATCACGATTGCATGCGTGCAGAGGGGCACGGCGCCAAATTCTGCACGCCCTCGAAAATTTTTTCGTTCTTCTTGGCGCGCACAATTGAGATTTTCACAATTGAAACTTCACTCCGTACGCCCAAAATTCCAATCCCGCCCATTTGTAGCTAGCCACGACGAATATAAATGTGCGTCTCCCTCTAATCCCGCAGTGGCTTCCGTTCCCGACACACATGTTCTCCTCTTAGTGTTGTGTTCCAATCTTGCATTCCTAAGAAATTCCCGTGTGAGTGGTGGTGGTGACTGTGGGTAAAATGTCGAGCGACCAAGTTTGACGGGCTCTACCGAACCTCTTCGTCGCCGACCCCGCCCTGCGACATCCCGGACTCCAGTTTTGTGCTACGTAAGTTCTACATGATCCATGCCATCTTTTTATAGAGCTACTCCCTCCTTATCGCTTTAGTTGTCGTCCCAACAGCTGCAGCCAGTTCATTCCTAGTTGTCATCCCAACTCCTTATATGCTCTTATGTTTCATGAATGTCTAGTATAAAATCTGATTAATGGTGCAATCGTGCAATCAACTATCCTCAATCGTTAGATCTGCATCCTATAGTCGATTCATCTTTTTACTTTACCCTAGCATATGATTGCATTCTACTTGTTTCCATATATAAAATACACTACACCTCTGCCCCGAAATAAATGTCGCTTCGACAGTTTATGGTAGTGTATTTCTAGTACATTTCCATGTCAGGAAAGATAACTATTAAAAACCGCATGTACTATGTAATTTCTTGATTTAGAAGTAAATGACGCCAGGTTTATCTTACCAACCACTCCCAATGTTGTACTCTCATTCCTGTGTTCCAAACTTGTATTCCTAAGATTTTCAGTTCCCACGGTTTATACACGTTTTTCTTGTTTTTCTTTCTCGGATTGTACGGTTTTTTTCCTACTCCTTCATTTCTAATTCCTCCGTTAAAAACAAACATTTTCAGTTCATAGCAACCACACCGTCCGATCTAAAATACACATCCTCATGTAATCTGACGTTATCACTGTTACTTAATATATATACTCTTTACTTTAGGAACAAGACACCAGACCGTCATGTCGTCTACAAGTAATCGTGATGGGCAACAAACACCTGGTATAACTATAAATGTGTTTACTATCAAAATACACATATTTATGACACGTTAATTCATTTGCATCGTATGCAGAGAATATTGCAGCACCTGATGCTCAGGAACCCCGAGATTCATCATCCCATGCTGGTACTACGAGTATAAATATGTATCGGGCTCTACTAAATATTTAGCATTGCGATGTAGTTTCCTAGTCCCAGTTAACAGTTAATCAGTATATGTGATGGCGTGATTTATTGATGCCTACACACGCATGATGGGCTCTCTCGCCGCCGACCACTCTGGCACCGGCGACCACACCCTGCTGCTGCTCACTTCAGTGTCCTCCCCGACGCGTCTCCCTCCACCATCGCCACGTCCCATCCTTCACATGTCATGATGACCCCGCCGCCCGCAAACCCCTGTCACTGCTGGTCACTCCGGCACCGGCTGGCGCCCATGCCCTGCTGGTGAGTATATGTGATGGCGTGATTTATTGATGCCTACACGCGCATGTTGGGCTCTCTCGCCGCCGCCACTCCGGCACCGGCGACCACGCCCTGCTGCTACTCACTTCAGTGTCCTCATAAACGCGTCTCCCTCGACCATCGCCACATTCCATCCTTCGTGTGTCATGATGACCCCGCTGCCCGCAAACCCATGTCGCCGCCGGTCACTCCGACACCGGCCGGCACCAACGCTCTGCTTGTGGTCACTTCACTGTCCTCCTCGACGCGTCTCCCTCCATCTCCACGTCCCGTTGTTCGCGTGCCATGATGACCCCGCCGCCCGCAAGCCCCTTGGCATTACGGCGTACCTACATGTTATGCCCCATATGACATGGCATACCCTGGAAAAAATAGTCCAATATCATTAACCCCTGTCCACTAAGAAATGTTAGTATCATATAGATTAGAGATGCATGTACATGAGGGTTCATTGCTGCTTATATGATCTCAATTCCGTTTTTTACACTGCCAAATGCGTTGCTGATGTCTGGTAATTAATGCAAGATTATATTCATGTATCCGTTCTAGCACTTTAGGGCGAGATGCTAGCATGCAGAGCAAAATATCAGTATGCAATCCACCTAAATTTAATTCCTAGATCCGCCACACTGTCCTCCTAGCCTTGAGACTTGCTCTGGGGTGATATCAATGGACGCAGATCACCTGACTTATAAGTTTTTATTGCACGCAATGCAGTAAAGATCCAACGGAATCACACCGTTGGATCTTTACTGCATCACCTGCAGTAAAAACATAAGTCACGTGAGATCACCGGTGTGATCTGGACGTCGATCCTATGACTTAAATGTGGTCACTGCACTGCCAGACCGAACCCTAGCTTTGTTAAATGTCGCAAGCTGCCCGCATCATCTGTCTTGCATCCTCTATCTGCTAATACTGTTGACGTCCATGACTCGCCCTGCCACCAATTCACCTCGAGACGCGCTTCTGCTAATGTCGGTCAGACCGAACCGGCAATACTGCATAGGATGAGAACACGGCGGACCCTCTCTTTCTCTAGCATCGCCAGCTACTGTCTTGCCTGCTTCGCAGCTGGACTGAAAATCCCCTGCAGTACTACGGGTGCTGTAGCGCCACTGACTACTGCCTGATGCCTGATTGTAGGGTATGAACAGCAACAAAGAAGTCAACAAGGCGATGCATCGCCCAATATAGAGCAAAATGTTGTTGCGACGCGGTGTTCCCACGCTCGTATTTGCCGCACTCGTCCTGAAGATGGTAAAACATCAGACTTCTTCTTCTTTCACACTATTTGTACATGATACTAGGCCTGGTCAGTTGCTAATTTGCTTTAAACATTTACCGTTTAAATGACACTAACAGAAGGAAAGAAGTTTGGAAGAGGGGTGGCTAAAGGACTTAAGGTTGCTAAATTGCGCTATCTAGCATCTGCAAATAGAACGAATGATCAGAATCGGAAGCTACAAATTCAGTGGTCCGATAGGTTGGGTGCTGCGGTTGGTCCTAATCAGCGGCACTTTGTCGATGATGTGGTTATTACAACAAAAAAATACACCCCTCGCTGCTGTAAGGAAGTGGGAAGAGGTTGGCGATCCTTCGAAGAGCGATATAGTGAGAGACATTCTAGTTAGTGTTGTGACACCCCACATAAGTATTTTTTTCTAGCGACCTCCATCTTGTACATTTATAACAGTGTGATATACAATGTACAGAATGCCTAGGCCTTGGAGGACATAGATGATACCAGAAGAAAAATATTGAAGATTGCTGGTGAGCGCTACAAGGGGTGGCGATCAACATTGCATGCCACCTATAAGAAGTATTCGACCGATGAGGAACGTATACAAAACAAGCCTGTTGACATAGCAGATTCCGATTGGTTGGCGCTTATAGACTATTTTGGGTCCGAGCGATTCAAGGTCAGCTAGCTTTCTAATACCTTCATATCCTACAAAAACTATTTGATAACACCCATTCGTGAAATTAATTCTTAAAATTGCAGTCAATAAGCAGAACCAATTCACGAAATCGAAGTACTCAAAAGACAAAACACTTGCTTGGATCGAAATCCTACGCCCAACTTAGTTACGAGAAGGTATGAAAACTAAATCATGATTTTACTTTGCACTGCAATCATTCAATCAAATTTTACTTGTATTTGATGTAGCGAGACCCAGAGACCGGTAAAGAACCTGATGACATATAACTGTGGGAGGCAAGCCATGTGAAGAACGGTCAATGGGCAAACGAGTAGGCAGAAGCTGTACATGTGAGAAACACTTCAAACAGTCCCCATTTAAATAAATATTTGCAATGTACATGTGACTTTTCTTTTTGTATATAGACCCAGGCACATGCCCAAATCATCGTCAAGGAAGCTTAGCTGGGAGTCCCAATCCCAGATGAGGAAAGAAACAACATCTTCCAGCTTACTTATATATCTGCAACCGGTTCTGGGGAATCACAGTTTCGGGGGCATGGTTATATGGCTAAACCTAATGTTTCTGAAAGACTGCGTATCCAGATGTCTGACCAGCTCGGCCAGCAAGTTCGATCCTTGCAAAATAGAAATGAAGACCTCAGCTCTCAGGTGCAATAGTTGGAAGGAAGAAATGATCATATGACCTCCCAGATGGATGGCTTCGTCCAGGCAAATGAACAGCTCAACCAGGAAGTCTGGACTTTACATGATCATATGGCAACCAATTCTGCACGGCAAGAAAAGGAGCTAGTAGACATGCGCAGAATGATGAAGAGCTTGCAAAATCAACAACGGCTAGCTGCAACTCCACAAAAGGCTCCTGCTCGCACCAAGTCGAAGCTGGATGTTCAAGAAACTATTCCTAATACTACAACTCATCGCGGTGCTATTTTAATGGGTGCAATGTTGCAAACTGAAAAAACTGTAAATAACATCGTCTCGCAACGACACAAGGGTCCTTGAGCGTTGCATCAATTGTTGGATGTTTGTTGTTAAGTCGACAGACGTATCGTGTGCGAATAAATTGATTCTGTTGCCACTAATTTTCAAACCTGGTGCATTAAGATTCTAGTGCCGCTAATTATAAAACGTGGCATTAACAAATTATTACGACGAAAATAAACTGTTGCAATAGGAAGCTAGATATTTCCACAAATTATAAAACGTTGCACTACAAACATTTGGCTACGACCAAAAAAGAGTTGCACTAGACTGCTATTGCCACCACCCAGAGAGCGTCGCATTACGACCCTGTTGCAACAGATTTGAATATGTTGCATTATGAACCTGTTGCCACACATCAGAAATTGTTGCAATACAATACTGTTGCCACGGTTTTGAAATCGTTGCAATACCATACTATTCGTCATGAACGTGAAATCGTTGCAATACCGTATTATTGGTCACGGCTGTGAAATCGTGGAGATACCATATTATTCGCCACGAGTGTGAAATCATCGCGATACCGTACTATTCGCCACGGAAGTGAAATCGTTGCAACACCGTAGTATTCGCCACGAATGTGAAAACGTCGTGATACGATATTATTCACCACGAGTGTGAAATCGTCGTGATACCGTACTATTCGCCGCGGATGTGAAAATGTCATGATACCATATTATTCGCCACGAGTGCGAAATTGTCGCGATACCGTACTCTTCGCCACGGATGTGAAATCGTTGCAACACCATACTATTCGCCACGAATGTAAAAACGTTGCCATACCGTACTATTCACTACGGATTTGAAATCATTGCAACACCGTACTATTTGCCGCGAATGTGAAAACGTCGCGATACCATACTATTTGTCGCGAATATGAAATCGTCGTGATACCGTACTTATCGCCACATATGTGAAATCGTCGCAAATAACGTACTATTCATTGCAATACGTTAAATCGTCGCAATACGTTAAACCATTGCAATACCATACTATTTGCCACGAACGTGGAGTCGTTGCAATACCATACTTTTTGCCACGAATGTGGCATCGTTGCAACACCATTATTTTCGTTGCAATACGTTAAATCGTTGCAATACATTAAACTGCTGCAATACCATACTATTTGCCACGAACGTGGAGTCGTTGCAATACCATACTTTTTGCCACGAATGTGGCATCGTTGCAACACCATTATTTTCATTGCAATACGTTAAATCATCGCAATACGTTAAACCGTTGCAATACCATACTATTTGCCACGAACGTGTAGTCATTGCAGTACCATACTTTTTGCCACGAATATGGCATCGTTGCAACACCGTTATTTTCATTGCAATACATTAAATCGTCGCAATACGTTAAACCATTGCAATACCATACTATTTGCAACGAACGTGGAGTCGTTGCAGTACCATACTTTTTGCCACAAATGTGACATCGTTGCAACACCGATATTTTCGTTGCAATACGTTAAATCGTCGCAATACGTTAAATCGTTGCAATACCATATTATTTGCCACCAACGTGGAGTCGTCGCAATACCATACTATTTGCCACGGATGTCAAGTCGTCGCAATAACCTATTGCCACGGCTGTTATCGCCACGAGTCGGAAAAACTATCGCGACGCTCTATTTCGTTGCGACAACAACCTATCGCGACGAATTTCGACCTATTGCAACAATTTTTTTCGTCACAATAAACCAGAATCCTGATAGTGATAACGGCAGCAGAGGGTAGTGAAGAAGTCAATGCTTACTATGGTGTTCTTTAAAAAATAATCGAGTACACATTTGGCAGTTCGAAAGAACTGAAGCTTGTGATTTTCGACTGTCAATGGTTTGATCCAACATTGGGCACGCGAGACGATGATTTTGGAATGTTGGAGGTTAACCACAACTCGCGGTACACAGCTCATAACAACAATGTTGTACTTGCCCATCAAGTGGAACAAGTGTATTTAAGTTATCCTCATCCAATTTTCATAAATTAGTGGGTTGTATACAAAGTTAATCCTGAAGTGGACCATCGTCGTTATGATGGACACATAGAGAATCAGGAAGATGACGATGGTGGTGTCTATCAGGATGAAGTCAAGGAAGTAGAATATTTTAGGATATCTTGCAGGATGGGACAAACAGAGGTAGCTAGTGGTACCTTTGAGTTATTGTCTGGCATTTCGAGGAAACATATTCGACAGTCACAAAAGATTATTGAAAATCATAAAAGGATTATTGAGGATCAAGAAGAATTTGATCAAGACAGTGAAGGAGAAGATTTTGAAGAAGAGATAGATGAACAAGAGATATGTGAACATCTTCAAGTACGTGTGGCAGAAGCAGATTCTGATGCTGATGATTTTTTATTCTTATTATATGCATTCTGTTAGATTTTGATTCTTATTGTACGCATTATGTCAGATTTTGATTCTTATTGTACACATTTTGAGTATATTTCATTATTTATCATTTTTTGTATAACTAATAATTATTTTGAAATTTATGCAGATGTTCAAGCATATCAAACTTGGCTGGAAAAAGCGCAGTGGTAGTTCGGACCACACTAGTAGTTCGGAGCACACAGGCTTGTTTCAGGTACTTGTTTATTTTTAAATAGATATTAGTATTATAATTAACTATCTAGTATTTGTTACATGTTTATTTTCAATTGTTCGGTACAAGCGTAAGTGTGGATAGGCAGAAACAGCTCATGCGGTGTGTCGTAGAGTCGGAGCCCTCACGACAGCCAGAGCCCTCACAAGAGCCATAGACGAGTCTGGCTCAGGACTTGCACGAGGAGGAGATAGATACTGTGAGACAGTCGTCAGAGCAAGGAAGGGACTCAAGTTCGGACACGAGAGACCGGACAATTGCGGTGGTCTTTGGGCGGTCCTCCTCTGAGGGTGGTGATGAGGGGGACGACGAGGGTGGCGATGATGAAGAGGGCGATGATCCCGAACGAGATAGGAGGTTGGCAAGACTTGTGGAGCTAGCTGAGGCAGGTCAGCCACCCGCTCGATGTCCTTTCAGGTACTATTTCAGATTAATTGATAAGCTATCTTTTATCTTTGTCTTATTATTAACTAATTAACTAATATTGTTTGAACAGGCTACGGAGGCACCTTTTATGTACTCCAAGCTGAATGTGGCCTAGAGGGGGGTGAATAGGCCTTTCTGAATTTCCGTCGGAACCTGCAACACTTAACAACCAGATCAAACCTCGAGATATCGGACTAGTCCGGTGTGTACCGACTAGGTTTATCAAATCAGATCAATTATCTTGATCCAGAATGTATGCAATGGAAATATACTTTTAATTGAAATGTTACACAATTATGAACTAGGATGTACCACAAGTTAATCTTATATTCAATGTTTCAACGTAGAGTGAATAAGATTGGTTGAAACCCTAGATATGTATGAAGTGTAAGAACAATGTGCGCAAAGAAAGAACACAAGCACTTTATCCCGTGGTTCGGTTCCCACAGAGGCAACCTACATCCACGTTGAGGAGTCCACAAAAGGACCGGGTCTTCTCCAACCCTACCCTCGTCGGATCGCCACGGACTCTTCACTTAACACAAAAGGCAAATAACCAAATTCAAGGGGCCTTCTCACACGTTGAGGGCTCCCCACGATTACAATATGAACACCACCAAGAACACACTTGAAAGATCACAATGAAAACCACAGGAGTGTGTTAGGGAATCAAACCAAGAGCTCAATGAGTGATGAACCGTGTCTCTCCAATGATGCAAAGTGTATCCTCAGGGGATTGATCTTTGTTGCATTTGATTTTGTGGAGAGAGGTGTTTTCTAGGCTCTTGGTAGGTGTGACGGCGCAGGGGGTCGAGAGTTATGAAATATGGGTCGTGCACATCTATTTATATAGGGTTTCCAAAAGTTATCGTTAGGGTTTAGGAAGATTGGACTAGTCCATGGTGGACACCAGACTAGTCCGATGTGCTTTGTGTAGCAAACCCTAGGGTCCCGAAATATCGGACTTGTCCGGCTAGAAGCGGACTTGTCTGATTTTGGTTCTTGAAATCTTCGGACTACTCCGTTTGATATTGGACTTGTCCGGATAAGTGAAACCCTAAGTGAATATGGGTGACAAGTCCGCACTTGGAGGACTTGACCGATTTAGGTCAAAGGGTTTTTTGGACTAGTCCGTGCTAATATCGGACTTGTCCAATTGACATCAGAAAGATATCGGACTAGTCCGTTGTGTGATCGGACTTGTCCGACTTTGTGCAACTTGTGAAGTGTTTTGAGGACTAGTCTGCACTGGGGAGGACTAGTCCGATTCAAGTCAGAGAGATATCGGACTAGTCCGTGGTGATATCAGACTTGTCCGATCTTGTGCAAAAAGATATCAGACTAGTCTGGGGTCAGTCGGACTAGTCCGGTCATGTATAAACTTGTGCAATGTGTGAGATTATTTGTGCTTGAGCTCTTAAGGTGTGTTTCCTTAACACACTCCATACACAATGAACTACTACACTTGTTTCTTGAGCTCTTTTCCGCATTACTCCTCATTCTCCTTTCTTTTTGGCACTTTGCTCATTTTCTTATCAAAACATGTGCTCATCTCAACAAATTGGTTAGGATCTCATTTGCTTGTCATAAATCATCCAAAACCCACAAGGATTCCTAGATGCACTTTCAATCTCCCCCTTTTTGGTGATTGATGACAACCAATTGAGATTTCACAAAATATGATGAAAAGTTGAGATTTTTCATAAAGTGTGCACATATGAGTTTAAAATACATTAATCAATGAAAACATGATCCATATGTGCACTCTTTATGGTGGGATGAAGAACTAAGTGTATAGAAGCAATAATCATGATGAGAATGACATAATTGACATCAACACATCAACAACAAGCATATATGTCATTCTTATAGCAAAATCACAGATTTCATCAATTTCTTCATAAGTAGTTTAAAACATTGCATCACAGGACCAAAAGTACCATAAGAGCATATTAAGAGTCGTACAACCCACAAAATAGACAAAAGACATAAGAAGAAGCTCTCCTCGCATCCTATAGCTAAAACCTAAGACTCCCCCTCAATGTCTCCCTCTTTGGCATCAAGACACCAAAAAGAAGGAGAGGAGGGACCTAAAGTCTTCAAGCCTCGCTGTCGGTCCTCTCGTCGTCTTCATCTTCATCTTCTGGCCGATGAGGAGGAGGAGGAGGAGGAGGAGGAGGAGGAGCGGAACCACTCGAGTCCCCAATGCCAAAATAGGCAAGATTAGAGGGAGTCAAGGGCCCGAGCTCAGTGAAATCTGAGTCAGAGTCATCAGAAATTACTGGAGATCCAATTGGCTCGATCTCTAGCTTTTGGCAAATCTGCTTCACATTCTCCTTTACATATCTCATGTCAGCCTTTCTTTTCTTGTTGAGCTTGTGGGCCTTCACTTCGGCCTTTTTGCAGGAGGCAAAAATGGCAGTCAGGTACTTCAAGATACCACTTGGGGACCCCTTTTGAGGAGGGGCCCTAGTGGCGGGAGCAGCCCTAGCTCTGGCACTGGCTCTCACTGAAGCCTCAGGACTGGAAGCCAGAGATGGAGCAGCTTGAATACTTGGCTGTTGAGGCATCTAGGGCCTCAAGGGAAGATGCTCCACGTCCTTGACGAACTCTATTCATGTGACCTTCTCAATCATAAACATGAGGTAAGATGCGTAGCCACAAGACCTATTCGACGTTCAGGAGATGTTGACCATGTCGTTCCAGATATAGTCAAAGACATCAAATTTCCTGTCTTTGCTAATGATCTTCATCAAGGTCCTGAGGTACCCCTGCACACTTCCATCATCCCCATCCTTGGGGGCAATTGTTTTCCTTAGAACCCTGTTCAACACCACAAAGAAAGGCTTCATATTCTTGGTAGAAGGGGGGTTGAACTTGGAGTTGGGTTCATAGAGAAACTTCATCCTGTCCTTCTCAATGACACCAATGTTGTGGATGATCAGGTTGTCATTGCTTGAGGTGTCAAGATGCAGCAATCTTGCAAACTCTTCATAGGTAACGGTGTACTTGGATCCGTGAGTCATCCAAGTCACCCGCTCTTCCTCATCACTAGCAAAGTGGCACGTCGCATAGAACTGCGTGATGACCTCATCATTCCAATTGTTCCTAAAAGAGAAGAGGTCCCTCAGGCCATGCCTTTCCATTGCCTCGACTACCTCAACAAAGGGTGATCATCCCTTCTTCTCAAAGTGCGCCCAATCTATCCATTGGCTGCGCACCACGGGAGTCTTCATTAAGATAGACGATCTTGTAGAAATCTGCATGATAATTGCTCCAAAACCTCCCATCGGCAGCTTGCTTCGGACGGCTGTAACAATCAACATTCCTGAACTTGGCCGCCGTGTCACTACCCTTTCCGTTGAATCTCTCCTCTACGGGATCCCTGGCCCCTTCCCTTGGAGCTGACAGCTTTAGGGGGCCAATCGGGCCCGTTGCAGTTCCTTTGCTCTTGCACTTGGCTTGGCGAGGGCCACCTCCAGCAGAAGCCTTGGATTCTGGCTTCTTCGTGAGCACCTTCCTTCGAGCCTGGGGAGGAAAAGGTGCCGGCTCGGAAGGGCGCTCTTGGCACTTCTTGCTAAGGTTCGTCGAGGACCGAAGCACGGTTTCGTGGTCCATCTCAACCTCGAAATCATAGATTTCGTCGTTGGTGCTCGACATTGTCCTGAGAATAGATTTCACAAGGCATTGATGAGAATAGATGGCAAGGAGTTGCATTGAGGAATTGAGTAGTTAGGGTTGAGTCCAGAAAAATCGGACTAGCCTGGTGTACAAGCACGGACTAGTCTGGTTGACCAGACTTGTCCATGCATGGGCTGGACTAGTCCGGTGTTCAATCTCTAGAACCTTAACTATGAGACAAATGGTGATTCCTAATGCACAACTAGCTTAGCATCAATGTAATACATCAATGAAGCATGTATATGGTGATAGGAACCAAACTAGTTGATCAACATTGAAGGAAATAGCAATTTCTACGGTTTGGGATGAGATTTTACCGAAAATGCTCGATTTGCGGAGATGTAGGGGTTGAAGGGGCGGACAAGTCCGTGGTCTTCAATCCCTATGCGAAGGAGGTTGATTTCCACCCAAACTTGCGAAGTTTTGATGGAGGAATCAAAGAATCTCCTTGGGGAGCTCGAGCGTGGACAGAGAAAGCATGAGGCAAGTGTGGGGTGAGGAAGATTAGGATTTGGCGGCGGCTAGGGTTATGGACACGAAAAATCGGACAAGTCCGAAAATGATCGGACTAGTCCGAACTTTTCCAGAGACTATATCGGACTAGTCCGTGGTCTGTTGGACTAGTCCGGCCTAACCGTCACACTGTGGACTAGTCTGCATAGGCGGACTAGTCCGGGCAACCACGGACTAGTGCGTGGTCACCAGGAAAGAAAGCTTAGCCCATTCGTATATATTCAAAGGTACTTATTTATAAAATAGGGAGGCAAATCGAATCAAATAATCTTGATGAATATGATCAGAAAGCATACAACAATCAAGCAATGATCATAATTCACCAAGATCTAGTAATTGACATAGTTTTTCAGAAAAATTGAGAGAGATGATTTTCACAACACAATCAGTGAATTTTGAAGATAGCATTCAGGTATACAAGATTTCAAGCCACACTCCGAGCATCGAGGATATTAAGTTCATTTCAGAGCTCGCAAAAGCGTTTTTCATCAAGTGGCTTGGTGAATATATCGGTTGGTTGCTTTTCGATATTGACATGTGAAATGGCTATATCTCCCTTCATTGAATGGTCTCTCAAAAAGTGATGTCGGATGTCTATGTGTTTGGTCCTAGAGTGCTCAACGGGGTTATGGGCAATTATAATGGCACTCTCATCATCACAAAGTAGTGGAATGCGGTTCATATTGTAACCGTAATCCCTTAGAGTTTGTCGCATCCAAAGGAGTTGTCCACAACAACTCCCGGCCGCAACATACTCCGCTTCGGCCGTGGATAGGGCAATGGAGTTTTGTTTCTTGGAGGACCAAGAAACTAGGGATCTCCCTAGGAATTGGCATGTACCGGAGGTACTTTTTCTATCAACCTTGCATCCGGCATAATCTGCATCGGAGTAACCAATGAGACTGAATTTAGAACCTTTGGGGTACCAAAGGCCTAGGTTGGGTGTATGAACTAAATACCGCAATATTCTCTTAACAGATGTCATTGAAACCTTGCACACAAGCATACACTCAACATAATGTATGGCCTAGATGCACATAAGTAGAGTAGAGATCCAATCATGGAGCGATATACCTTTGATTGATGTTTGGTCCATCTTCATTGAGATCCAAGTGTCCATTTGTTGCCATGGGAGTCTTTATAGGCTTCACCTTGTCCATTCCAAACTTCTTGAGTATGTCTTGAGTGTACTTGGTTTGGCTTATGAACGTCCCTTCCTTTTGTTGCCTCACTTGGAACCCCAAGAAGTACTTTAGCTCTCCCATCATGGACATCTCAAACATATTTGTCATAATTCTACTAAATTCCTCACAAAAAGATTTATTAGTTGAACCAAAGATTATATCATCAACATAAATTTGACAAACAAAGAGATCATTGTCAAAGTTCTTTGTAAACAATGTATAATCTACTTTACCGATCTTAAAACGATTTTCAATTAAGAAATCTCTAAGACACTCATACCAATCTCTAGGAGCTTGTTTGAGGCTGTAGAGAGCCTTACGCAATTTAAATACGTGGTCGGGGAACTCTTCATCTTCAAACCGGGGGGGTTGCTCCACATACACCTCCTCCTTGATTGGTCCGTTGAAGAAGGCGTTTTTCACATCCATTTGATAGAGCTTGAAATAATGGTGAGTAGCATATGCAAGTAATATTCTAATAGACTCAAGTCTAGCTACAGGAGCAAAGGTCTCATCGAAATCCAAACCTTCGACTTGTGAATACCCTTTGGCCACAAGTCGTGCTTTGTTCCTTATCACCACCCCGTGTTCGTCTTGTTTGTCGCGGAAGCCCCATTTGGTGCCGACGACGTTGGACTTGGGTCTTTCGACTAGTTCCCACACCTCGTTCCGCTTGAAATTGTTGAGTTCTTGCATGGCCACTACCCAATCCAGATCCTTCAATGCATCCTCAATCCTGCGCGGTTCCAAAAAGGATACAAACGAATAGTGCTCACAAAAAATTAGCTATGAGTGATCTAGTAGTTACTCCCTTTTGGATGTCACCGATGATGTTGTCAATTGGGTGATCCCTTTGGACGCATTTGGTGCACTCTTGGGTGTGGTGCTTGCTGTCCTGAATCTTCATGGTCCTCTTCTTCTCCCCCTAGATGGTTGCCTTCATTGACTTGTTGATCATTTTTGTCTTCTTGAGGTTGATCTTGTGTGGAAGCTCCTCCTTGATCGTTGGCCTCCTCTTGTGGTTCATCTTCCTCATGCATATGTGGAGGTGGTTCTTGTGGTCGAACTTCGCCTAACACCATTCTTCTCAATGCTTGACAAGGAGCTTCTTCTCTGTCTATCACACATGGATCAACTTGCTCCTTTTAGGAGCCATTAGTTTCATCGAACACTACGTCACGTGCTACTTCAACAAGTCCGGAGGTCTTGTTGAAGACACGATATGCGTAAGTGTTCGAACCATAACCAAGCAAGAAACATTCATCAGACTTCGAAGCAAACTTTGATGTCCTAGGCTTCTTGTTCAAAATATAGCATTTGGAACCGAAAACTCGAAAGTATGAAATATTAGGCTTGTTACCGGTGAGTAGCTCATAGGATGTCTTCTTGAGTAGTCGATGGAGATAAAGTCAATTTATGGCGTGGCAAGCGGTGTTAACCGCTTCCGCCCAAAATCGATCTGAGATCTTGTACTCATCGAGCATTGTTCTCGCCATCTCTATGAGGGTTCTATTCTTCCTTTCGGCAACATTTTGTTGAGGGGAGTAAGGAGTTGAAAACTCATGCTTTATGCCTTCTTCATCTAGGAACTCCTCAACTTGTGTGTTCTTGAACTCCATGTTGTTGTCGCTTCGAATGTTCTTGATCATCAATGAAAACTCATTTTGAGCACGCTTAAAAGATTTCTTCAAGATTCCTTGTGTTTCTGCCTTATCATGTAAAAAGAAAACCCAAGTGAAGCGAGAAAAATCATCAACAACTACTAATCCATATTTGTTACCGTCGATGCTTATGTAAGCAATTGGACCGAATAAGTCCATGTGAAGTAGCTCGAGTGGTCTTGTTGTAGTCATGATGTTATTAGCAGGATGGGGTGCTCCAACTTGCTTCCCGGCTTGGCACGCGCTACAAGGCCTGTCTTTCTCAAAAACAACATCCTTCAAACCTCGGATGTGATTGCCCTTGAGGAGTTTTTGAAGATTCCTCATACCAACATGCGCTAGCCGTCTATGCCACAACCAAGCCATGTTGGTCTTTGCAATCAAGCATGTGTCAGGTTCTGCTTTATCTTTGTTGAAGTCAACAAGGTAAAGCTTTCCATTTAACATACCCTTGAATGCAATGGAACCATCACTCCTTCTAGAGATGGTCACACCATCGTTAGTGAACAAACAATTATAACCTTTGTCGCATAATTGAGATATGGACATCAGGTTATAATCTAAGGAATCAACATGTAACACGTGAGAAAGAGTATGTTGAGATGATATGGCAATTTTACCGGTATCGAACACCTTTCCTTGACTATTGTCTCCAAAATAGATGCCCTCGCTTGGATCCTCATTTTCTTCATACTCAACGAACATCCTTCTCTCTCCGGCCATATGGTTGGTGCAGCCACTGTCTAGCACCCATTTCGATCCACCGGAGGAATAGGCCTACAAAAACAAATCATGCCTTGGTTTTAGGTACCCAAGCCTGCTTGGGTCCTTTTAGGTTAGTCACAAGGGATTTAGGCACCCACACATGAGACTTGATGTTCCCATGGCGTGGCCCAACATAATGAGCATAAATCTTACCAATATTACTTCTCATTAACACATAAGATGCATCAAAGGTTCTAAAAAGCAACTGTTGTTGTTTATATACAGGACTAGTCTGGGAGATCGGACTTGTCCGGAGGACCGGACTTGTCCGGACCCTGACCGGACTAGTCCGGTGATCATGCGTGTTGGATGTGTTAACTTTGGATTTTCCAGTTTGAAATTGTCTTCCTTTTACAAAGATAATGATCTCCTTTTTATTCTTATGGCTTCTAGCATTTTGCTTTCCACCATAGGAATACCCAATGCCATATTTGAGATTTGGAGGTCTTGTGGCCAAGTATGCACTACGTGCATATTTGACCTCCTTGTCAAATATGCCACTTTGGGCAGGATGCTTATCCTTGGTAGAGGTTGACTTGTCTTTCAAGCTGGTGTCAACTTTACCACATGCACAAGTAGAAGCAGTTTCAGTTTTAAGGGGTTGAGAAGGTGAGCTTGAAGAGGATGAAGGGTCACTTTTCTTGAGTTACTCAACTTGCACTTCAAGGATCTTGTTAATCTTGATTAGGTTATCAAGTTCATCCTTGATTGTAGCATTTGAGTCGCTTAACTCCAAGCAAGCTTCCTTGCCTAAAGCTAACTCAAGCTCTAGTGACTTGCTTCGCTCCTTTTCAAGTTCTAGAAGCTTGTCAAGTTCAACATATTCCTCCTTTTGGGAGATAATCATGTCTTCTTGACGATGCATCAACTTCTCCTTCTCAACAAGTTGATCAAGTAAAAATTTCATTTTTGCGGCTGTTTTCTTATCTAATCCAATGAGCATATCTTCATTATCACTATTATTCTCACTATCACTAGAGTAGGAATGAACGGAAGAGGATTTGGTAGTTACCTTGTGTTTACCTTCCTTTGCCATGAGGCAAGTGTCATTCCCCTTTCGTGCGCCAAGAGTGGGGAAGAGAGTAGACTTCGTGGATGTCTTTTCGATGGCTATGCTAGCCATCTCCTCTTCTTCTTCGGATGAGGACTCATCATTTGAGTCTCATTCTTTCCCAAGATGCGCTTGTTCAGATTGCTTCTTCTTCTTGAAGAACTCCTTGGGTCGAGGCTTCGCTTCTTTGGTCTTCTTCTTGTTCTCTTCATATTGGCAATCAACTATAAAGTGGCTATACTCACCACAATTATAGCATGCCCGCCTCAACTTTAGTCTTGATTTTCCTTGTACTTCCCTTCACTCGATTTAGCCCCTCATCTCTTATTCATCATTCTCTTGAATTTCTTCATGAATTGTATCATGTCATATTCATCCAAGTCACTGCTCTCATCATCACCGTCTTCTTCTAGTTGAGCTTCTCGAGCTTCTTTAGACAAGGGCTTAAGGGAGGACTTTAGAGCGACCCCTTTCTTCTTTGCCGAGGTGAGATCGGCAATCTCCTTTACATGTTTGGCTTGTTTTTTCATCATCTCAAAGTTGATGATTTTCACAAGTAGCTCATCCGGGGTCATCTTCTTGTACATGGGGCTTTCTCGTATCATCGAGCATAAGGTAACATTGTGAGGCATGAAGGCTCTAAGAATGAGCTTCACTACCTCGTGGTCGTTCCACTTCTTGCTTATGTATGCTCGCACCTTGTTGATGAGTGTCTTTATTCGGTTGTACATATCTTGTGGCGACTCATCTTCTTCGATGGCAAATCTTCCCAGCTCACCTTCAATCATCTCGATTTTCGCTTCTCGCACATGACAATCGCCTTCATGTGTGGTTTGCAATGTATCCCATATCTATTTTGCGATATCGAGTCCATCAACCTTTGTAAACTCATCATGACTGAGTGATGAAGTAATGACTGCAGCAGCTTGGACATTTCGATAGATTGCTTGCTCTTGGCTAGGTGTGAGCTCCTCATCATCATCCGGGATGTCTATTCTTGTGCATACTATGTGCCACAAACTTGGATTGAGAGAAATCAAATGCATTTTCATGGTTTGCCTCCACATTGAGTAGTCATTGTCGTCAAAGTGTGGGGCTTTTCCAAGTTGAATAGATAGATAATGATTGTTGTTAGAATTTAGGCGACCATAATTAAAAGGATATCGGGAGTAGTCGGTGTGACTACTCCCCTTCTTCTTCTTCTCATCTTCAATCTTTACTTTTCCTTTGGAAAGAGTTTTCTTCCTTAGGAGCGCCTTTAGTTCCAGCGTCTCCTCATCGTCATCCTCGAAGTCTTGAATGGCCTCGAGGAGCCTCTCCAATTTTTGGCTCTTCTCTTCTTCAACCTTCTCTTGGTTGTTGCTCTTGTGTACGTCCTTCATGTCTGACATGATCTCTTCGAGCGATTAGTCTCCTTTTGAAGAACCTTGCTCTGATACCAATTGAATGTGACCTAGAGGGGGGTGAATAGGCATTTTTGAATTTCTGTTGGAACCTGCAACACTTAACAACCAGATCAAACCTCGAGATATCGGACTAGTCCGGTGTGTACCAACTAGGTTTATCAAATCAGATCAATTATCTTGATCCTAGGATGTATGCAGCAAAAATATACTTTTAATTGAAGTGTTACACAATTATGAACTAGGATGTACCACAAGTTAATCTTATATTCAATGTTTCAACGTAGAGTGAATAAGATTGGTTGAAACCCTAGATATGTATGAAGTGTAAGAACAATGTGCGCAAAGAATGAACACAAGCACTTTATCCCGTGGTTCAGTTCCCACAAAGGAAACCTACATCCATGTTGAGGAGTCCACAAAAGGACCGGGTCTTCTCCAATCCTACCCTCGTCGGATCACCAAGGAGGCCAATCCTCTTCACTTATCACAAAGGGCAAATAACCAAATTCAAGTGGCGTTCTCACACGTTGAGGGCTCCCCACGATTACAGTATGAACACCACCAAGAACAAACTCGAAAGATCACAATGAAAACCACAGGAGTGTGTTAGGGAATCAAACCAAGAGCTCAATGAGTGATGAACCGTATCTCTCCAATGATCCAATGTGTATCGTCAAGGGATTGATCTTTGTTGCGTTTGATTTCGTGGAGATAGGTGTTTTCTAGGCTCTTGGGAGGTGTGACAGCGCAGGGGTCGAGAGTTATGAAAGATGGGCCGTGTACACCTATTTATATGGGGTTCCCAAAAGTTACCGTTAGGGTTTAGAAAGATCAGACTAGTCCGTAGAGGACACCGTACTAGTCCGGTGTGCTGTGTGTAGCAAACCCTAGGTGTCCCGAAATATCGGACTAGTCCGTCTGAAAGCGGACTTGTCCGATTTTGGTTCTGGAAATCTTCGGACTGGTCCGATAGATATCGGACTTGTCTAGATAAGTGAAACCCTAAGTGAATATGGGTGAAAAGTCCACACTTGGAGGACTTGTCCGATTTAGGTCAGAGGGTTTTTCGGACTAGTCCGTGCTAATATCGGACTTGTCCGATTGACATCAGAAAGATATTGAACTATTTCGTTGTGTGGTTGGATTTGTCTGATTTTATGCAACTTGTGAAGTGTTTTGAGGACTAGTCCGCATTGGGGAGGACTAGTCCGATTCTAGTTAGAGAGATATCGGACTAGTCTGTGGTGATATCGGACTTGTCCGATCATGTGCAGAAGGATATCGGACTAGTATGGGGTCAGTCGGGCTAGTCCGGTCCTGTATAAACTTGTGCAATGTGTGAGATTATTTGTGCTTGAGCTCTTGGGGTGTGTTTCCTTAACACACTCCATACACAATGATCTACTACACTTGTTTCTTGAGCTCTTTTCCACATTACTTCTCATTCTCCTTTCTTTTTGGCACTTTGCTCATTTTCTCATTAAAACCTGTGCTCATCTCAACAAAGTGGTTAGAATCTCATTTGCTTGTCATAAATCATCCAAAACCCACAAGGGATTCCTAGATGCACTTTCACAAGCAAAGGCTTGGATGAGCAGATAGTTATAAAGTCGAAGGGTACTAGGTGCTGGGTCGAGGTTAATTGGTGTGGCAGGGGGCATCGACAAGTAATTAACACGGAGTTGGGAAACACCATCCGGTTTTGCTTTCTCGGGATGGTTGTGATGGACGGTCGAAGAATTGCCGCACATAGTTGGGATCACTATGCACTGAAAGAGTATGCCCCTACGGGTACTTGTCAGAACAGAGTTTGGGATAGGTTTTGGGTAAGTGTATTCATAGTCCTTCAATTATATTACATCTTGTTTTGATTGACATAAATTGTTGTTTGTATTGCAGAGTGTGTTTCGTTTGCAGGAAGGCGAGAGTGAAGTATATGCAAGAGCAGTTTTCCATGAGTCAGCAAAAAAGCGCACAAAGGACTCCTTCTCCGATGCCTGGATCAAAGTTGTGATTGTGTACTACAAGACTAAGTTCTTGACACACATATAAAAAAATAAAGCAGCCAAATTACATCTAACTAAGGAGGAGTACTTGAGTAGGAACGTAAATTGGATATGTGTGAATCCGGAAGCTTGGGAATGGTTAAGTGAGTATTGGGCATCGGATGAGTTCAAGTTAGTTTCGGATAGAAACCGAAAAAACCGAAAGAGCAAGCCTGGAAAGCATTACTATGGGCCGGCTGGACATGCACGGATGGAACAAAGAATGGTATGAATTTAAAATCATACTTAGACTGCTTCAAATATTATATTGATTAAACTTCAAATTTTTCTATTGCAGCATGCTGAAACTGGTATCGCTCCTAGCTTTTTTGAGGTCCTTAATGGGCATAGAGGTCCAGACCCAAATCGCCCGGAGCAATTTTGTGACGAGGCAGAAAAGCAAAAAGTGGTAAGTATGATCTATCCAAGTCATTTTACCTTTTATTACATCTACTCATGAACTCATTGTATCCTCGCAGGCAAAATATGTTGAGTGCTTCAGGAAAAATCATGGAGAAGAGCCAGATTTTGTAAGAGCACCGTCGCATGTGGGTGCGGCGTACGAAGCCGATGGAGGTGTACCGCATGGCAGGTATGTGTAAAGATAATAATGTTTCTAAGTTAATGATTGTCGATTCAACGCACTTGTATCTTTTGTAGACTTGGGTTGGGCAACGGGTATGTGGAGCGTGAGGCCTATGTTAGGCGATGACACTCCAGTGCTAGTTCTAGTAGATCCCAGTCTACTGCGGAGATGGATGCATTAAGAGAAGAGTTGAGACGCAATCAGGAAGAGATGCATACGCAGTTGCAATAGCAACAGCAGCAGCACTAGACAGAGATGTGGATGCAGATGTAGCAGATGCAGCAACAGATACAACAACAGGTGCAGCAATAGATGCAATATCTATATATGCCACAGGTATCTTAACAATTGAGCTATTTATTTGATTTAAAAAATTTTCACTTAAGATCTCACAAATGATTTACTTGATACAATTTTTTGGGTCACGGTAGCACCGGTACTCCGTTCGGCACACCACAACCACCTCAGTTTGACATGATGTCGCAAGTATACTTGTTGTTTTATTCAAGTTACAATACTCTTTACTATGTGTCAAATTAACTTAACTGAATATATTTACTTGATGTAGTTCTCCGCTCAAGGTGGTATGCCTAGTCCAATGCAGCCAGGACAACATATTGGCTCCTCGTCACAGGTATCACCGCGTGTATTATTACATTGAGTTATAATATAAAATTCTAACCGTATTGTAACAGGATTCTGAGAGTGCTCAACCATTTGTTCCACAAACCCAGGGATTTATGTCATTGTTGGCTCTTTGATTGCAATCATATCAAGGTGTTCTACCATCGATGCCCTTTAATCCGGGACAGACTAACCCATCAACAACTCCGGTTGCAACGGTATGACTTCTAAATTGTTATGTCTCATAAAAATATAGGTTAATTTGGATAATACTTAGCAACTTTGAGTCAAATTATCATATTTGTGAGTTTTGTAACAAATAAGTCAATTAGCACATTTTAGAAAGATTAAGACACTCGAATTTTAAGTATAAATGCAAAGTGTAACTTGTATTTGTTTCTTGCAGGGTTCTGATCACTTGCAAGGTTGTGATGATTTTTCGAATGTGAACGAGAGAGGTGCGAGTGGCAGAGGTTCCAATAACAATGCGTGAATGTCGTTTTCAATGCCCCTTTGTGAACTTGTGAACATGTGACCTTTGTATTCATTCCCTTTTTGTGTTGAACATGATCTTTTGTGATGAACTGATGGTGTTCGTTTATATACATATGTGTGAACTTGTGATGTGTTGTTTATATATGTGTGAAATGTTGAACTGTGTTGTATATATAATGTGCTGTAAAATTTGTGATGTTGTGAACTTGTAAACTGGTCACTGGAACTACGGCTCCGGCCCGGAGGCTGCTCACCCGGGCAGGGAGGAAAACGGGCGGTTATTTAAAAAAACTCACTATAGGCATCAATTTGCCGTCGGACGATGGTCTTAAGGGGCTTAAAGGCGTCGACTAGGGCCCGTGGCCGACGTTCTTATCCGCATTAAAGGCGTCGACTAGGGCCCGCCGCCGATGTTCTTATCCACATTAAAGGCGTCGGTTGACAGCCAGGCCGACGTTCTTAGCCGACTTAAAGGCGTCGGCTTTGGAAGGAGGTCGACGGTCTTACACTCTGTAAAGGCGTTGGGTCTACGGTCGACATATTTAGATATTAAATGTGTCGGTCCTGCAAATCGACGACTTTAAAGCATAAAGGCATCGGCCCCGACGTCCATACTAGTTAAAAACGTTGAATCTGAGTCGTCTACTATGAACGTCGGTTTACCGACGTATATACATTGCGTCAATTTTTTTAGGTTACCGACGCTTATATGGTCGACAGCCTTTTGCCCGATTCTTGTAGTGAATTACATCAGTTCACAACTTAGAAAATGGACTACGCCTTGAATTGCAAGTTTTGTGCGAACTGACTTCATCTAAAGACCATTACTAGTACTTGACTACCAGTAGTCTATCTCACGGGTGGAGCATATGCGTCGTACTCCCTGGTCTATTCATGAGCTTTTCAAAGATCAATCAAATCTCACAGACTGTGACGTTAGACAGTTGGAGCTCATATAGGTGTGTTTCTTTCAAGATTGCTCTGTAGGACGGCATCTTTGCTACACATAGCCAACAGAAACACATTGAGGCAAATTGTCAACCTGCCTTACAGTTTGAGAGTACAAGTGTGCATCTTCACATAGAGAGGGTCTAAAGGAAGTACTCTCCTCAGTGAACCACTAGCTTGTTTTTCCATGTCCTAATTCACGGGATGTCCGATCACATAGGTTGGGTTACTACTATAGTGTCACATCAATGGGTCTCAAACCCATCTCACTCGTTGCATTTTCTATCACATTACGTGATAGGCCCTTCGTAAAGAGATCTGCCAGGTTTTTATCTATTTGTATGTATGAAATACTAATAACTCTGAAGTTTCTTATTTTCCTGACGGATTTTAAACGTCTCTTGACATGTCTTGATGATTTTGCATTATCCATAGAACTGGTCACTTTAGCAATCATTGTCTGATTGTCACAGTGCATAAGGATTACTAGCAATGGTTTCTCAACTATAGGCCATCAAGAGCTCTTGCAGCCATTCTGCCTCTACAGTTGCTGTCTCTAAAGCACTGAGTTATGCTTCCATAGTTGACCTCATCAAAATAGTCTGTTTGTAAGACCTCTATGATATAGCGCCACCAGCTAGAGTGAACACATATCCACTTGTGGCATAGAGTTCACCAACATCAGAGATTCTGTTCGAAACACTATAACCCTCAGACACGGCCGGATGCCCAGTATAGTGAATTCCATTACTCATTGTACCTCTCAAGTAGTGCATAACCCTTTCAAGTGCATGCCAATGATCTATACCCGGGTTTGACATGAACCTGCTCAGTTTGCTCACAACAAACAAGATATCAGGACGGGTTGCGCTTGCTAAGTACATGAGTGAACCGATCTTCTGAGAATATCTAAGTTGATCTCTTGAATCTTCTTGTTCTTTCTTAGTACCACGCTGGGATCATAAGGCGTTGGAGAAATCTTGCTATCCATAAAGTCGAACCAGCTCAAGATTTTCTCAACATAGTGGGATTGACATAAAGTAATTCCACTCTCATCCTTATTCAGCTTAATGTTAAAATAACATTAGCTTCTCCCAGATCTTTCATATCAAAATACTTCAATAGAAAAGACTTGACCTCAGAAATTATATCAATGCTCGTACCAAAAATGAGTATATCATCCACATACAAGCATAATATAACGCTACCGCCTCCACCATGGCGATAGTACACACACCGATCAACCTCATTAATGACAAAGCCCGCAAATGTCATAGTATTGTCGAACTTCTCATGCCATTGCTTAGGTGCTTGTTTCACGCCATACAAGGATTTCAACAATTTGCACACCTTTGTCTCTTCACCTTTTACTATGAACCCATCAGGCTGTTCCATATAAATGTCCTCTTCCAACTATCTGTTAAGGAAAGCTGTCTTCACAACAATTTGATAGATGATTAGACCATAAGAGGCAGCCAAACAAAGTAGTACATGAATTGTCGTTATTCTGGCGACAAGCGAATAGGTGTCAAAGTAGTCTTCACCTTCCTTTTGAATATAGCCCTTTGCAACTAGCCTCACCTTGTACTTTTTAATAGTACCGTCAGACCTGAGCTTCTTCTTGAACATCCACTTGCAGCCTACTGGTTTGCACTCATACGACCATTGAGTTAACTCTCAGGTTCCATTGGAATGAATTGAGTCCATCTCACTATGAACTGCTTCTTTCCAGTATCTGCATCAGGTGATGCATATGCCTCCGCTATACACAATGAAATCATCACCGATGAATTTTGCAATTCGTGATCTCTTACTCAATTGAGTTATTTCATTGTGTTCCTCCTCCGGGACACTCTTAAATGGTGTATCAAGAAACTCGCTAGTTGTGGTGGATTCAAGACAAATTTCAGAAGAGGTCCTAGCAGTGTTATGCATATCTTTCATAGGAAAAATATTTTCAAAAAATGTTGCATCACGAGCCATAATAGTATCAACATGCATACCAGGTACCTCAGATTTAACTACTAAAAATCTATATGCGATGCTCCGATGAGCATAGCCTAGAAAGACACAATTCACTGTCTTTGGTCCCAGCTTGCATTTCTTGGTAATTGGAACATTGACCTTTACTAAACATCGCCAAGTATGCAAGTATGAAAGTGATGACTTTCTCCCAACCCACTCCTTATAAAGGGTTTTCTCTTTATTCTTGTTTGGAATACGATTTAGGACATGACATGAAGTCAATAGAGCCTCCCCCCCCATGCCTTAAATAAACCGGATGTATCTAACATGGCATTCATCAAGTCACACAATGTGCGGTTTTTCCTCTCGGCTACCCTATTTGATTGGGGTGAATAGGAAGGCGTCCTCTCATGTATAATACCGTGTTCTGCACAGAAATGATCAAATATTTTGGGAAAATACTCGCCACCACGATCTGACCTAAGACGTTTAATCTTTCTCTCTCATTGAGTTTCTACTTCAGATTTATAGATTTTAAAGTAGTCTAAAGCTTCATCTTTAGTTTGCAACAAGTAAACATAGCAAAATCTAGTAGAATCATCTATTAATGTCATAAAGTATTTCTTTCCACCTTTTGTCAACACACCATTCATATCGCATAGATCAGAATATATGAGTTCTAATAGTGCCAAGTTTCTCTCCTCGGCTGCCTTGTGAGGCTTTCGAGGTTGCTTTGATTGCACACAATTATGGCACTTAGAACCTTTGACAATGGTGAATTTTGGAATTAGTTTGAGACTATATAGTCGATTCATTAAACCAAAATTAGCGTGACATAAACTAGAATGTCAAACACTTGCATCATCATTAATACTGCCACAAATATGGTTCACTGACTTATCATTAAACTCCGAAAGAGAAAAGCGGAACAAGCCTCCGCATTCGTAGCCTTTACCAATAAATTGTCCATGTTCAGACACAACTATTTCATTGGACTCTAAAGCTACTTTAAACCCATCTCTACATAGAAGCGTACCGCTAACAAGATTATTGTTCATAGTAGAGACATGCTGCACGTTCTTCAGCTGGACAATCTTTCCTGAAGTGAACTTCAGATCAACCAAGCTAACACCTCGAATAGAAGCATGTGACCCATTCTCCATTAGGACGATGGAATCCCGGACAAACCATCTGCATTGCTAGACGTTACGATGTTGACATTCTTTTTCCCTCTGCGATCTGCCCTGTTAGGACAGTTCTTGAAAATATGTTCCTGCTCTCCACAGGTGTAGCAGCAGTCATCATTGGCTTTGTTTGACTTCTTCTCTTGAAAGCAGTAGTTTTATTTGGCTTGAATTGAGACTTGTTGTTCCCTTTGTTCTGGACATTGGGTTTCTGCACCATATTAGCATTGACGCTAGATTGACCCACACCTCCTTTCTCAATAGCATCCTTAGCGCGAGCCTTCTCCTCAACATCAAGAGATGCTATCAGTCTTCCAACTGATATTTCCTGTCTCTTATGTTTTAGAGATGTGGCGAAGTTCCTCTATGAAGAAGGTAACTTTGCAATAATGCACCCAGCCACAAACTTGTATGGTAAATGACACTTAAGAAGGTTGAGCTCTCTCGTGAGGCACCGTATTTCATGAGCTTGTTCAACTACGGGACGGTTGTTAACCATCTTATAGTCATTAAAATTCTCCATGATATACAGTTCTCTACCTACATCGGCTGCAACATCCTTAGTGTTAAGTGCATCCTAGAGCTCCTTACCATCTGTGATTGTCAGATAAACATCACAAAGTTTGTTGTCAAGAACACTTAAGATAAATCCTCTCTGGGCAGAATCGGCTTCCTCGAACTTCGTCTGTTCTTCAACGGACAAAGGACCTTGAGGTCTGCCCTCGATTACCCAGAAGATCTTAAATGATTGGAGCCAGAGCGTGGCCTTAACATGCCACCTCTTGAAGTGCACACCAAAGAATTTCTCCGACCTCAATGCATCGGCTAAAGTCATCATGTTCAACTCAAGAAATTGCCTAATAAGGTTTTTGGATTGTTAGAAAATACGAGGAAATTTACTGAACAATTTCGGGAAAACACGCAAAAAACAGCAACGATTAACACCGGCAGACAGATGGAACGAGTAATATCGCATACCGATTTGAAGTCGCAGGAACTGTCGTAGATCTAATGGCAAACATCTGTTGCAGACGCTAGCGAGGACGTTGGCCCGCAACATCCGATCTCTTCGGTAGACGACCCGTGGTGAAGAAAGTGAGCAGTCACGCGAAGCGCTTCCCAAAAACCTTATTCGCCCTCTCCCGGTGTAGGATCGCAAGGGCGAGCAGTTCCAGAGACCTGCTCTCCCGATCGTCGGTGCACGCCGACGCTCGGGATGGAGTAGACTAAAAGGCGGCGCAAGAAAATGGAACGTGAGAATGATCTGAACGTGGAATGATTTGCCCTGCCGCGTACGCCCATATTTATAGTCTCGCAGAGGCGGTTCGGTTGCGATCCGGAGAATCCACATCTGATCTGACTATGCAGTCATAGACGCATCCGTCTCCAATGACTTAGACTCAGTCCCGGTAGCCCCAAAATTCGAAAGCCCAAAAGCCCAGATAAATTTTCTGCAAAAATATAAAATTTGGGTTCAGTTCGAATTCATACGAACACGCGCGCGCACGCACATGTGTGCGGGGTGTGACGTGGCATGGCAAGGCGAGCGAGCGAGGAGGAAGAGGAGCGCGCATGGGCCACCCCTCTCTTCTCCTCTTCTCTCTCACTCAAAGAGTGGAAGAACAACCTCCCTTATATGTAGGGGTTGCTCCCCTTCCACTTTCCATGTGGGACTAAACGTTTAACACCACCCTCTCTTGCTCTAATGGGCCTTTGAGATTTATTGAGAATTATTTCTGAATATTTATTGGGCCTAACCTATTTATTCCAACATTTATTCCAACACACATTAACAACTCCAGCTGCTGGCGATTCTTCATGAACTTAACCCCCTGGAGTGATTTTGTCAGTATATCTGCAAGTTGTCCTGAAATCTTGTATCAATGTGTTTGACTCCTTTTATGATACTTGGGATTCTTGCTCAATTCAATAGCAGCCTCCACTGCAGGAAAATAATTTATTTTCGTGAGCCAAAAACCCACAAAAATAAACTAAAAACTCAAGAAAATGATTTTTCCGTCGGCCAAGGTATTATTTTCGTGGGTTTTTGACCCACGAAGGTACCGTGTCGAAATTACATGTATTTTCGCGGGTAACTCACGAAAATACAATTCTTTCGTGAGCCATAGGTGGCCTACGAAAATATATTTATTTTCATAGGCCTGTCAGGACCCATGAAAAGAAATTAATGTATTTTCGAGCGCCAAGTTTGAAAGCCCACGAAAATAATCACTTTAATCCGTGCGCCTTTTACATACCCACGAATATAATGGACTGGTTATCGTGTGACCACTACAAGCCCACGAAAATAATATCGCGGACCCACGAAAATAATATCCTTCGAGGATCCATCTCCAAAACTGACTGTGCCTTTCGCTGAATTATCCAGCGATGTAAGTGTAGACTTATCTCCTGTCATATGGTTACTTGCTCCTGAATCAAGAAACCACTCAGTTTCAGTAGTACCTTCAGACAATGATTTTTCTTCTGATGCCATCATACTATGATTTGAACTCCTTGCAGCTAGCAGTAATGCAGGCTGATCTGATTCAGCCTGAACAAAGTGAGTCTCTTCCTTCCTGTCACGAGAAGGTCTCCTGCACTCCTTTTGCCAATGTCCCCATATGCCACAATTCCTGCACTTGCCTTTTCTGTGAGGGGTACCTTCAGATGTGAAGTTCTGTTGGATGTCACGATTTTCAGTTCGTGTTCCACCTTTGTTCTTTGGTGTTGAGTGGGAGCCTCCTCGTTGCTGTGTGATGATGACTTCGGCGCAAGATGATGTTTGTACTTGACCAACCATTCTTCTTCTGCTAACAGCAACTTGCGACTCTTCTCAGCAGCTTCCGCACTTGCACCAAGACGATCTTTTGCTGCACGTAGTGGTCCAACTAACTCCTCGACTGACATTGTGTTGAGATCCGACAATGTCTCTATCAAGAGAGCAATCTGCATGTAGCGTGTGGGCACCACTACCTCTTTTATAGGTTCGTCCAGGGTGCGCAGACTGCTTGCAATGTCAGAGATCCTCATGGCAAACTCATCGATCGCCTCCTCTTCCTTGAACTCTATATTCTCGATATCTTTCAGCAAGTGTTGTGTGTTCCCCTCTCGAAGGCGATCATCTCCGATCCTCATGCTTCTCACCGCCTCCCATGCCATGCAATTTTCGCACTCGGCTTTACCGCCAAAGCCGTATGCATGTTGCTTTAGCACACTCCTCAAGTTCGCCGTAGGGGCAAGCCTGTCATCACGATGAGTAACCTTGTCGGACACCGTGACTTCCTAGAGCTCTTGCTCCTCGAGGTTGACTTGAATGACGAGCAACCATTGGCTGTACTTTGTGCGCGTCAACATCGGGTAAACAAGTGAACCACTTGTCTTCCTCACCACTCGCTCGACGCTGAAAGGGTTCACGATGGAACCATCGGCATCGCTGCCGGTCAGCACCTTGGGGGTGTCTTCATCAGAGAAGGGTCGCTTGCCATCTCTCCCACCTTGTGTTGACTCTGATGCCAAGTGTTGGAGCAGAAAGAGGCTTGCGATCAGCTCCGGCTCGATGTTTCGCCAGGCTTTCACCGAGACAAGTCAGTGTTGCCACTTGATCTCACAAAGCAGAGGAAACAGAGAAGGCAGAATGTTTTCGACCGGCAGCTTGTTCTTGTGTTCATTCAGTTCTATATAACTGCTAACACCCTGTTAAAACTATCTCACACGAGCTCCACTACTTGGTCTACATGCACCCACTAACGGACTCAACGATCCGTGATCAACGCGTCAACAACTCGACCTCATCTGCGCTTGAACCGGGCGTGTAAGACCATGATGACTTTAACACACACGCACACCTCGAGTCCTGTTACAGACTGACGACGCAACGCGCCCATACTGCAACGGCTCATGCAATTCGAACAGAATGAAATATGAATGCAACTAGATTATCTAACATTCGTGGTGAGCGAACCGCGCAGATCAGCGCGTAGCCCGGAGGAGTTCTCGTGCTCGGTCGTGCCCCGTGCCTATAAATACCTTGTGTATTGCCGTGCGCGCAGTGCCCAGTGCCCTGTGGTGGGCAGGCTAGTGCCTAGTGTTGGCAGTGTGTGCTAAAGTGCAGTGTGAGCCTAGAGCGGTGTGCAGCCCAGTGCGCAGTGTGTGTTTGTGCTGGTGAGCGTTGTGCGTATGCGCTCTGTAAGTGCAGTGCGTGAGAGGGTGTGCCAAATGAAGGTAGCTGTGATGCTGTGTGAGTGTTGAGGAGGGGTGCTAAGTGAAGGCAGCTGTGTTTGTGAGTCTAGTGTTTATGAGCCATGTGAAGCTAAGAAACAAAGTGTCCGCTGCATCGAGGTTTTTATTTATGTTTTGCAAGTGTGAGTTAGACCGTCCGCAGTGTTACGCTGTAAACACTACTACAAAAAGATTCATCTCAAGCAACTCCAAACGAATTATCACACGCGGTTTTCAAAACCGACTGAAACGAAATGTCTGTGATAATCTGCAATTTTCACAGGCGAAAACTAGAACCGCATGTAAAATCGAGTTACCACAGGTGGTTCTTTACCTATGACTAGCCGTCTGTGAAGACTCTTTATCACAACCGATTTGTAACTTAAGAGTAACCACATATGATAATGGAGTTATCACGGGTTGTTCTTTACCTATGACTAGCCGGTTGTGATAATATAATTCCACAAGCGCCTGGCCGTAGGTAAAGAATCACATGTGATAAAGTATACCTTATGCAGCAATACCTATTGTTATTTCTAATTTCCAGGTCAATTTCATATGAACATTCACACATAGAAGATGCACATTCACACATAGTAGAAACAATATATTCTTACAAGCATCATCGACACAAAATCACCAAAAGGTCATCTCATATACATATGTACAGTACATCTCAATTCATAGTTTACAAGTTTCACTAAAAATTGTTTCGCTGCTCATACTAGCAAAGTTCTGGCACATCAGCTATTACACCATCGTCATCGAAGAACAACCCTCTTCGGTGGAAAATTTTGCGACGCATGGAGTGACACAGTTCACTGGCAATCTTATCGGCTCCTCCACTAGGTATACTTCTAGAAACCGGTCATTCTTCATTCACATTCCTCGTGTGCTGCAATGAAACACATAACAAGGTTTAGAATGTGTTGGTGACAATGATAAAATAATATAAGTATTAAAATACACTAGTTACAATGAAAATGAAACTCAAAAGTAAGAAAATACAATATCGACATTAAGGATAACTTACATCCTCACGATTCACCTTTATTCGCAGGCGGTCCGAAGATGCTCGCATACATAATACATGCATAAGATGCTCCCACCAGGCTGCTTGGGACAAGATAATATGTTGATATATGCAATGCATCCTTATTAGGAGGTCTCTGACTGCCAAGTTGTTTCGCGTAAAACCGCCAAGCGCTGTAATATGTGAAACCTCATATAAAACTTGTCAACACATTCTAAATGTGTGTAAATTAAAAGTATCGAATAAAAGTACGTTTTTAAAATGGAAATAAAATCTTTGTAACGATCTAGTGAGTAATCGGCTGAGTCCAAGACCGTTGCCAAACTCTGTGTTGGCTTGACGAAGATCATTATGTAGTATTTACTACACACGTATAAAAACATGTGTTAAGTTAACAATTAGCAATAATTTCTATTTTAATGTCATGTGTCGAACTTACTCGAAGTGGTATGGAGCTTTTACGAGATCATTGTCATCTCTAACAAAGTTAAATATGGTATATCCTATGTAAGCTGCAACCCTTGTCTTTTTATCCTTCTTTTGGTTTGCAATTGATTTGTCAAATTCTTTTTTGTCAGGTGCTTGTACTCTTCTGAGTTCTGTTCCACCTTCTGAGTTATGTTCCACCTAAAAGTCGAAATTCGACTTTGCAATCACTGTAGGGTCAAGGATATCTGTCTTGGTGTTTAACTTTTCATTATCCATGTATTGCATCCTATTGAAAAAGTCTAGAATTGTTATAATCTCATGACATGTGTATGCGTGTAGTAAGAAAAGCAAATACAAAATATTTAAGGCACTAACAACCACCAGACGGGTAGTAGGTTGATTTCGAGCATGCCTCGATGGAAAAAGACTATGTAGATCTTCAAATAGAAGGGCTTGTTTATCTTCTCCAATACTCCAGAATGCTTGTGTTGGCACACAAAATGTGACATAAGAAAGATCATATTTTGTGCGGGCAGTGATGTACCACTCCTGCATTCTTCTGAGCGAGACAGGTTGTTTACGAAATTGTACCGATATCATGGACGGCTTCCCATTCTTGTATTAAGGAGAAACATCTTGAATTTTCTATATTGGAACTCCTGGTTTAACTAATGTCATCCCCCGATTATATTTCACACCGTCTTCTTTCCACTCCTCAATATTTTCTAATGCTAGCTCATGTAAAGCACGGGATGCATTAGATGTTCCAATTTTTTCCTTCCGTCTTCCAAATATTGTGACATTTCTTTAGAAGTTTTCTTATTTACATATGAGCTAACTTTCATAGGCACTGACCTAGGAGTAGTCGTCGAAAGTTGGACACTTGCTTGTTGTTGAACCTGTTGTTCAACTGATTGCTCTTTACTACCAGCAGCTTGCTCTAGTGCTGCTTCAAGTTGTTGCTCAACTGGTTGCTCTTTACTATAAGCTTGCTCTGGTACTGCTTCAAACTGTTGTTCAATTGGTTGCTATTGGTTATCTTTACTAGCAAGGTTACTGTCATCCTTGCTGGGACATAGCGGGAGTGGATCTTCCTAGACTTTCAGCGAAGAAGACGGGGTTGTAGTCTTTTGAGGTGCGACCGGGCTAGACATCGGTTCATCGTCCAACATGATATCACGTTAGTGCCAAAGGATTAATTGGTTGACAACCTGCCCCAGTCGTGATCCCCTTAGGTGTGATGTGGAATATTTCATAATCTTGATAATCATTATCAATGATCTGAAGAACTTCACCACATCATAAGACAGCGGAAGTGAATTGCCGTTGAAGTCACCATCACGCTTTGCCATAGCAGTGGAAACCTGTTTGGTTTTGTTCCCTGCTCTACCGATCAGAACAAAAAGACGACAAGATCTGTACTTAACAATATCATCGACAGGGAACTTATGGCTTGACCCTGAGCTTGGCACATAACCTACACTGCTAGGGTAGGTAGTTGAAGGTACCAAATGCTCATTTGCCACAAGAAACATCACTCTATTTGGTGGCGCTAATTGTCCCGATTGTCTATGTTTATCCAGGAACTGAGAAGATGCATGTAGTTGTTTCTTGAAAGCAAAATATTGTTGGGATTGAGAATGTGGGAGATAATGAAGAGGAATATAATCAATATGAAGATATGTACCTTTTCACCAAACCAGAAAACATCAAGCACGTAGAGAAGCATTAAAAAAGATTTGAAACCCTATATTCGAGAAGATGTCAATGCTGGGAAGAAATGTATGATATAAATTGTATATATTTGTAATATTACAATGAAGCTTTAATATTTTAATTTGACATTTTTTCTTTTATGAATTTGTTCATATATGTAGGTATATGTTTGTATGTGTATATCATTTATATGTATATATTATAGATACATATAAATGATATATATATATATATATATGTATATATAGTATAATATATACATATATATAATATATTACTATAAAATGCTTTGAAAAATACTATTAGATATTTTTCTTTTAGTATGGCCAGTAAGTAAAATTCGTTTGTGAAAACATAGGGAGTATCACAGACGGTCCATATAAAAGACCACATAAAATATATGCACCACTACAGGTGGTTCTTTATTAATAGCCGCTTGTGAAAACATTTCTTTACCCAGACGATTGTTTATTAAAAACTGCCTGTGATGTTTGAACCAGTACAAGTGATTCTTTATTAATAACCGCATGTGAAGATCATGCATTTACCCAGACGGTGGTTCGTGAAAAATCGCATGTGATGTTTGAGCATCACAGACGATTATTGTATCATTTGACATCACAGGCGCATTTTTTACAGACTGTCTGTGTCTGAAAAATGAGGCACCTGTAATAATCTTTTTTTGTAGTAGTAGTGAAAGCATACTATATACACTATAGCATTGGAGAAGTTTAGAGTATGTACTGTAAAAGTAGAAGGATAATAGTGTATAGAGTATTCTTTAGAGTACGTTGGTGCGGATATCCTTAGAGTGAGCATGGCTAAGAAATTGATCTTGATCTTAGAGAGAGTAGCTATGTGATAGAACACTATTGGTGCGGTGGTTACATGTTGATATTTTCTACAATTCAGATAAGATGGTATACACCAGTCACCTTAATACACATTTTTCTTTCGAAAGATCCGGTGTGAAGCCGACATATATTAATAAGCAAGTAGGAGAACAATATAGTGTTTGATAAACAAACTACAAGCCTTGGTGTATAGGGAGTATGACAGTTTTGCTAAAGGAAACAAAGATTATATGCAGTACTGGGAATCAATCCAACCCTCTCGCGCCGGCCAGAGTCCAGAGAGCACGCATGGCCGAGATATCACTGAGCAACTATGGCAGCGTCTTCTTCTGGTGATCAAATACTCTGCGGTTTCTTTCGCACCTAAGTATCCAGCAAATTAGTAAGGCGAGTTATCTCGAGCCTCTATCATAGGGCTTGAAAGTGCATCTAGGCATTCCCTTGTGAGTTTTGGATGATTGATGACAAACGAATGATATCCTAATGAACTTGTTGAGATGAATGCAGGTCAAGTCAGATGAGATAGTTTAGTGCACTCAAAAAGTAAAAATGAAGTGATATAGAAAAAGAAAAGCCCAATTGATGAATGAAGCACAAAGTAGACTTAACTGTAAAGGATGTTGTGACATACACATCCCAAGAGCTCAAGTATTTGCATAGGCATAAGAGCTTAAAATCAACCTTAATAATTCACTCAGCACCGGACTAGTCCGTTCACAAACCGGACTAGTCCATTCAACTTTGTGGAGCCTCACTTCACAGTGCACCGGACTAGTCCGTTCATGGACCGGACTAATCCATTAAACTTTATGATGCTCCATAACACTGCGCACCTGACAAGTCCGTTTATGGATTGGACTAGTCTGAAAAACTCTCTGATGTTTTATAGGACTATGCACCAGACAAGTTCATTCATGGACCGGACTAGTCCGAGTACGAGAAACTATCTGATGTTCCAATACACAGGGCACCGGACATGTTTGGACTAGTTCGGTATACCTTACACAAATTAGGGTTTTTAGTGTGTTGCACACTCTATGCGAATTTTACAGAGCACACCGGACAAGTTCGATCCCCATAGCGGACTAGTCTGGCCGTCGGGATCCCTAACGGTACTAATTTTGGAAACACTATAAATAGGAGATCTACGATCCTACAAATACAACTCTCGTATTCTTCTATTCAAAACTCAAACCCTAGCGCCGCCACTTGTCCCAAGAGCACAAAAAACACATCTCCCCACACATCTAAGATCCTCAAAAGTGAAAATTCTTTGAGTATTGAGATTTGGGATTGGGAGATCGTTGTCTACGCATCATTGAGCTATTGGGGTTTTATCTCTATACACTATTGCATTACTTGTAATCTTTTCGAGTGTATTTGATCATTTTTTCTGCGGTAATTCTTGTGAGAGCCCTCAACGTGTGAGGTTGCCCCACCAACTTGATGATTACCCGTGATAGTGGAATCAAGTTGGCCTTGTGTGGTGACTTGATGAGGGAAAAGGGTTTGAAGAGACCCGACTCTATGTGGGCTTCCTCAATGAGGAGTAGATATCTTTGGTGAGATCGAATCTCGGTAAAAATTTGTGTCTCGTGTGCTTTACTCTTTTACTTTTGCAAGTTTCATCATCTAGGGCATTAGAATTGATCTATCAAGTATTTTGTGTTCTATGTGAAAATTAAGCAATCCTATCTCTTGTTCAAGTTGTAAGAATAGTAATTACATTCCGCTGCTATTTCATTTGAAATTTCTACATCAACACTTGATTAGTTCGTAACACATCAGCACACCGAACTAGTCCGCGGACACACCGAACAAGTCTGATCCCTCAGGTATTTAACAATTTGATTGAGTGTACAAGAAAACTTTCAAAGTCTATTCACCCCCTCTAGGCCACATTCAATTGGTATTAGAGTAGGCTCTCCATCTATGAGACTCACCTCTCGGAGGGATCAAATGGTCTCTGAAAGTCGCCTAGAGGGGGGTGAATAGGCAATAATACCTGAAATCACTTGATCAAACAAGATTAAATTCATGTGGCCGGACTAGTCTTCACAGGGCCAGACTAGTCCGCTCAAGACAGGGTGGAAACCCTAAAACTTGATTTCTACAAGTTATTTGCGGAATTAAAGTTCACCAAAGCGATAAGCAATGTGTAGTAAACTTGTAAAGCTCAAATTGTGAAATTTAAACACTTAGATTGCAAGTTTACAATAATGATCAAAGTGTAGGGCAATAAGAGCAAAGTGAACCCTAATAGCAATACTAGTGATCATGAAAAGCGAAAGACAAGTGAAAATAGATTTATCTCGTGGTTCAGCTCCATGAAGAAGCCTACATCCACGTTGAGAAGTCCACACAAGGACCTGGTCTCACTTGACCCTTCTCTCACCAAGCCACCACGATGGAAGGCTTGGTTTCCACTATATCAATGGGCAATCACAAAGTTTGATGGGGCTACTCACAACTTGAGGCTCCCACAAATCAATACAATGAGGAGCACACGAAGCTCAACTCACACAAGCCACAAAACACAACACAATGTGCAAGAGATCAAACCAAGAGCCAAAGCGTGATGATCTTCCTTTACCCTCCTCCCCAAACCCTAATCACTTCAAGATTTGCTCTTAGAGGGTTAGTAGGACGAGTAGAAGGCTTTGAAATGCTCAAGGATGCTTGTGGTGGTGCTAGGGTTCTAGACTATTTCAAATGAGCCCGGGGGTCCCCTTTTTATAGGGGTCCAAAGCCTCTTTTGCTGACCTCAGCAGAGGGGCGGACTAGTCCGGCCTCTGACCCCGGACTAGTCCGGCCCTATGGGACCACTGACCTCTGGTCAGTTCCCAACAACTGACACACTGAGCAATGATCATCACGCCGATCATCACGCTACTCACCGAATTTCCAAATTCAAACGGTCACTAGATAACAGACTAGTCCGGTCCACAACGGACTAGTACGAAGTGGAACAGAACCACTTGGTCCGTCCCAAAACGGACTCTTCAGGGTTGGCCCGAACTAGTCCGGGCACACGGGCGGACTAGTCCGGGCCCCTAGGGTTTTTCTCGGCTATCTCACTAAGTCTCAAACGGACAAGTTCGTACCCAAATGGACAAGTCCGAACTTCTCCAGAGAGCTTTAGTCCGTCCAAAAGCGGGCAAGTCCGGACTTCTCGGACTTAGCTCCAAATTCACTCAGATTCACTCCAAAGACATTTGGTCCGTCTCAAAACGGACTTGTCTGCCTGGCCAGACTAGTCCGACCTCCTAGGGTTTTCTCATTTTGGCTTCTCACTTAGGTGTTTCACTAAACCACCACTTTGAGCCCCTTGGTATGATCTCAATGCACATGATGCATCCAACCTCTCACATGACACGGCTCATATAAGCTCAATACCATAGAAACCCTAATTTCTACGCTTGAGTCTTTGACGCCTGTTTTATCCTTTTCCTTTTGAGGGTTTTCATCTCATTTCAATCGTTGTACCTGTGCTTAAGACCACTTTAGATCATTAACCTCTTAATTGTCGTCATCAATCATCCAAAACCCACGGGGATGCCTAGATGCACTTTCAATCTCCCCCTTTTTTGGTGATTGATGACAACACATTAAGACTTCAACAACAATGATAATAATTTGTTTTCATAACATGTATTTGTATGAGTGACTCCCCCTCAATGTATGCATCATGATTACGAGAGATTGAGAGAGTTTTCATACATATACACGTTATGGTGGGGTGCCTAAGTGATGTGTTCACAAAGTGTGATAAGTCAATGATTATGCAAGATAGACATGTAAATAAGGCAACACATCACAAAATTAGGCAAGATACATGAATACATAGATTAAGTATTACAATACAACATGAAATGAGATTTTTAAAACATAAGTCCTTCATAGATCAAATACATACTCACTAATAACTAGATAGAGACTCTCAAACTCTCAAACTCAATCTCTCCATCTCTCCCCATATATCTAAGTACCCCATCCACTAACCTCTCCCCCTTTGGCATCAGGACACCAAAAAGGAAAAGAATAGAGGAAGGGCCCTTAGGTCTACTCATCGTCAGAGTCGTCATCGTCATCACCGCCTTGGCGCCCGTTGTCGCTCTCCGTGGCCTCCAGGTCAATATGGACATCATCATCATCAGTCAGGGTCGTGGTGGAAGTCCCATCTTCTCCAAACTGATCAAGCTCCTCGGCAGTGAACTCCGGGAAAGAGGTGAGCTCACCATCGCTCTCCTCAGCGGGAGACATAGGAATGTCCAACTTGTCGCACATCGCCTTGAGATACTTCTCGTTGCAACGCTCCATGCGACGTTGCCGAATTTTCGTCTTCCTTCAAGGGGAGAAAAGAGCCTTGAAGCATTTGAAGAATCCACTCCCGCATTGTGATGAAGGCGGAGGTGGTGGAGGAGATGGCACAAAGTGAGAGGAAGAAGCGGGAGGATCTGCATTCTTCCTCCTAGGAGCAGCTGGCTCTGGAGGAGGGAGTTGAGGTCGAAGCCTCCGCTGAATGATGTCTTTCTTGAAAGTGAGTCCAGAGATCCTCTCGATCATGTACATAATGTACGGAGCGTATCCACATGATCGAGTGTGCGAGATGTTTAAGATGTCATCAAAGATATAATCTGCCACATTGAAGCAGACATCTCCATAAATGAGGACCATCAAGTGCCTCAAATTTACTTGAATGGTCCCTGCATCTCCATCCTTGGGGGCAATGGTCTTCCAAAGGACCCGGTTGAGCACACTATAGAAAGGCTTGATGTTTCTGATGTCCCCAGCCTTATACTGTGCATGACTTGGGTACATATACTCAGGGGTGTCCCGATCAACTGGCTTCAGATTTGAAATGATGATCTCATTATCCAGTTGGTCCTCCAAGTCAAGCAACTGAGCAAACTCCCAATAGGTGGTGGAGTACTGCTCTCCACGGGTCATCTAGGTAATCCTCCTGTCCCCATCGGTGTGGAAGTACAAAGTGGAACAGAACTGAGTGATTACTTCCACATTCCAGTCATACTGGAAGGCCATGAACTTCTTCAACCCATGCCTCTCGACGACTTCAATCACAGCATTGAAGTCTTGATGATCCTTCTGGGCCATGTAATCCCAGTCTATCCACTGAGCATTTGTGACAGGGGTCTGCTTGGTCATGTAGACCGTCCAGTAGTAGTCACAGTGGAAGTGACGCTAGAAACGGGGATCCACTATGCTCCTGTCTCTCTGATAGACATTGATCTTCCTCAGCTTGCGTGCCTTCTCAGCCCCCTTTCCCTTGAAGATGTTAGCGTCGAAGGCAGCTGCACGGTTTGGGTTCCGTGCAGAAGAAGACATCCTCAAGGGGCCAATGGGTTGAGAGGCACCCTTCTTGACCTTGCTGGCGGCCTTCTTGGCCACTATCACCCTTTTCTTGGGTGCATCATCGACTGGGGCCTTGACTTTATCTTTGGAGGTCCTCACCCCTTGGGACTTAGCTTGCTCACCCAAGGTCACAAGCCGCTTCCTTTTCGGGGCTGCCTTGGCAGCTACATAATTATGCTCTTCTCGCTGCGTCTTCTTTGCCCTTTGTGATGCAAGTATGCAACAGCCATTTCTTAATCCTCTCGTTCCTTCCGACGATAGAGAGCTTGCTTCTCCGCTTCGGTCTCGGAGTCGGAAGGTGGAACATACTCATTGTCCGATATGGTTGCTGATAAGAGAAGCAAGGGAATGTGTATGAGTCAAAGGAAGTTAATGGGTAAAGGTAGAATTCACAAAACCAACCTAGGTTAGGGTTTTCACCGTGTAACCCGAACTTGTCCGGTTCACACAATAAGAACCCTAATCTAGAGAAATTTTGCAAAAACTACGGATCCTACCACAAAAATAGAGCTACACGATCACATGAATGTGTACAACAACATTTGTGAAGAAGTTTCTATCAATGGACCCAAAAGAGTTGAATTTCAAGGATTTTGGAGTTAGGTCAAGAATACCTCTTCAAATATTTGATTCGATGATATGTGAGTGAGGAATAGGCCTTCGATGCTTGGGAAAAGGTTCCTAAGCACCTTAGGGCTTCAATCAACCGATTGGAATCAAGATTTTGTGGTTGGAATCAAAAATCGCCGAACAGGGGGCGGTTTTCGAGCATTTTTGGAGAGAGGAGGGTGTTTGAATGGAAGTGGAGAGGTCGAGGGCTCTCTAGGGAGGTTAAGTCCCCAAGGGCCGGACTAGTCCGGACAGAGACCCAAACTTGTCCGGCCATCAGACTGGGTTCGAACATTTTGAGATCCTGGACTAGTCCGGTCTAGGGGCAGACTAGTCTGGTCCTAAGGCTGAAAACTCCTATATATTGAGTGTTCAGTGGATATTAAATCTTTTGGACTAGATTTCACAAAAGATCTTTGTAAACATGGTCAGTAAGCAATCAACAATCAAACTATGACCATGATTCACAAGGATTCAATAATTTCAAAATAATTTGTAGAAAAATTGAGGAGGATGAGTTTTTCGCAAGCATGTGTGAATTTTGAATATTACAATCAGATGTGCAAGACTTAAGCCACATTCGATAATATTGGATATTTAGCTCACTCCTAATTTCACAAAACCTTTTCTCATCTAGGAGCTTGGTAAAAATATCGGCCAATTTTTTATCGGTTCTTACATGTGAAATTGCAATGTCTCTTTTGATGGAGTGATCTCTCAAGAAATGGTGGTGAATATCGGTGTGCTTGGTCCTTGAGTGCTCAACTAGATTATAGGCTATTTTGATGGCACTCTCATTGTCACATAGGAGAGGGATATGACACAAGTTTATGCCATAGTCCCTAAGAGTTTGTCGCATCCAAAGAAGTTGTGCACAGCAACTTCTGGCGATGACATGCTCCGCTTCGGCTGTGGAAAGTGCAATGGAGTTTTGTTTCTTTGAGGACCAAGATGCTAGAGATCTACCAAGAAATTGACAAGTTCCTGATGTACTCTTCCTATCAACTTTGCACCCCGCATAGTCCGCATCAGAATATCCAATGAGGTTAAACTTAGAACCTTTGGGGTACCAAAGTCCTAGGTTTGGTGTGTGAACCAAATATCTAAGAATTCTCTTAACAGCGGTCAAATGACACACCTTAGGAGCGGCTTGAAATCTAGCACACATACACACACTAAGCATGATATCGGGCCTAGATGCACATAAGTATAGCAATGAGCCTATCATGGAACGATATACCTTTTGGTCCACACTTGGACCATCTTCATTGAGATCGAGATGCCCATTGGTTGCCAAAGGAGTCTTGATGGGTTTGGCCTTGTCCATGTCAAACTTCTTGAGTATGTCTTGTGTGTACTTGATTTGACTAATGAACGTGCCTTTCTTGATTTGCTTCACTTGAAAGCCTAGAAAGAACTTCAACTCCCCCATCATTGACATCTCAAATCTTTTCGTCATTATCTTAGAAAACTCATCACAAAAAGCTTTGTTAGTAGAACCAAATATAATGTCATCGTCATATATTTGGCAAACAAACAAATCATCACTGAAGTGCTTAGTGAATAGAGTATAGTCCGCCTTCCCAATTTTGAAACCATATTGACTTAGAAGTCTCTAAGACACTCATACCAAGCTCTAGGAGCTTGTTTGATTCCATAGAGAGCCTTACACAATTGTACACATAGTTTGGGAATTCTTCATCATCAAGTCCGGGGGGTTGCTCCACATACACCTCTTCCTTGATTGGACAATTGAGGAATGCACTCTTGACGTCCATTTGATATAGCTTAAAATCATGGTGAGTAGCAAAGGCAAATAATATACGAATTGATTCAAGCCTAGCTACGGGAGCAAAGGTTTCTTCGAAATCCAAACCTTCGACTTGTGAATACCCTTTGGACACAAGTCGTGCCTTGTTCCTTGTAACCATCCCGTGTTCATCTTGTTTGTTGCGGAACACCTATTTGGTGCCTACAACATTCGCATTAGGCCTCTTCACAAGCTCCCATACTTGATTTCTTTCGAAGTTGTTGAGCTCTTCTTGCATGGCCATCACCCAATCTGGATCTCGTAGTGCTTCTTCAATCTTGTGGGGCTCCAAGGAAGAAACAAAGGAGTAATGTTCACAAAAGTTTGCAACACGAGATCGAGTGATTACCCCATTGGAGATGTCTCCAAGTATATTGTCAACAGGATGGTCCCGTTGAACGCTTTGGTGCACTCTTGGGTGAGGCACTTGAGGTCTTGATTCATCATCTTGGTCTTCCTCATCCTCATTGTCTCCCCATTGATTGATGCCTCCATTTTCATCTTCTTGGAGCACATCTTGGGGAACATGATCTTGATTATTTGAGGAAGAGCTTGCTTGATGTGTAGGATGGTCGCTTGCATCTTGAGGTTGTTCTTGTGGTCGTATGTCTCCAAGTGCCATCCTTCCTATCACCACTTGTGGAGCTTCTTCTTGATCTAGCACAAGACGATCAACTTGCTCCACTTGGGAGCCATTAGTCTCATCAAACACTACGTCACGTGCTACTTCAACAATTCTAGAGGATTTGTGAAAGACACGATAGGCGTAAGTGTTTGAGTCATAGCCAAGTAAGAAACCCTTATCAGACTTAGATGCGAACTTCAAAGTCCTAGGCTTCTTGTTGAGAATGTAGCATTTCTCCCAAAAACACGAAAGTAAGAGTTGATGGCTTTGTTACCGGTTAGGAGCTCATACGATGTCTTCTTAAGTATACGGTGAAGATACAACCGGTTTATAGCATGGCAAGCAGTGCTGACCGCTTCCACCCAAAACTGCTTCGACGTATTGTACTCATCAAGCATGGTTCTTGACATCTCAATTAGAGTCCTATTCTTCCTCTCGGCCACCCCGTTTTGTTGAGGGGAGTAGGGGGCCGAGAACTCATGCTTGATGCCTTCTTCATCCAAAAATTCTTTAACTTGAGTATTTTTGAATTCGGTGCCATTGTCACTCCTTATGGTCTTGATACTCAAGGAGAACTCATTTTGAGCTCTCTTCAAGTATCTCTTGAGAACACCTTGAGTCTCGCTCTTGTCATGCAAAAAGAATACCCAAGTGAAACGTGAAAAGTCATCAACAAGAACAAGAACATATTTGTTACCACCAATACTAATGTAGGCGATTGGACCGAAGAGATCCATGTGTAGAAGCTCCAATTGTCTTGATGTTGTCATAATGTTCTTGGATGGATGTGGTGCTCCAACTTGCTTTCCGGCTTGGCATGCGATACATGGCCTATCCTTTTCAAACACAACATTCTTTAAACCACGGTTGTTCTCGCCCTTAAGGAGTTCTTGCAAATTCCTCATCCCAACATGGGCTAGCCTTCTATGCCAAAGCCATCCCATGTTAGTTTTTGCAATTCAGCATGTATCAAGTTGGGCTTTATCCGCGGAGAAATCCACAAGATAGAGCTTTCCCTTGAGTACACCCTTAAAGGCAATTGAGCCATTGCTTCTCCTTGTGACGGTCACACCCTCATTAGTGAACAAACAATTATAACCTTTGTCACATAGTTGTGATATGGACAAGAGGTTATAATCAAGTGAATCAACATGTAAAACATTTGAAAGAGTATGATTAGGGGAAATAGCAATTTTACCGGTGCCAAGGATTTTTCCTTGGCTATTGTCCCCAAAATAGATTCCTTCACTTGGATCTTCATTTAGCTCGTACTCCACAAACATCTTCCTCTCTCCAGTCATATGATTTGTGAATCCACTATCAAGAACCCACTTGGTTCCACCGGAGGAGTATGCCTACAAGAAAGATTTAAGCCTTGGCTTTGGGTACTCAAAGGGTGTTGGGTCCTTTGATGTTAGTCAAGAGGCACTTGGGCACTCACGCACAAGGTTTAGGACTCTTGCGGTATGGCCCAACATACCTAGCATAGGCCTTTCCAAACTTGTTCCTCAATAAAACATATGAAGCATCAAAATCATGGAACAACGGATGAGGTTCTTTCTTAGGCATTTTTGGAGATGTTGCAACATTCTTTCCCTTATTGTTGTATGATCCTCCTTTGACAAAAACAATTAAGCCTTTGCCATTCTTATGAGTTTTTGCGTTTTGCCTCATCTCCCTAGAATAACCAAGACCATCCTTGACAAGGGGATGTCTTGTGTTGGTATATGCACTACGTGCATATGCTACCTTCTCTTTGTCAAAGATGCCACCCTTGGGTGCCTGATTGGTTTGTGCCAACTTAAGCTCATCTTTAAGCTTTATGATTAAGTTTGAGCATTTACAAGGTTGAGATGTTTCAGATTTAATATTTGTGGAAGGTGGGCTTGTAGAGGAAGAAGGTGCATTGACCTTGAGAGACTTCACTTGCATCTCAAGGATCTTGTTAGCTTGTTTCAAGCTAACAAGTTCATCCTTGAGCACAATTATAGTGTTCTCATGGTTTGAGCAAGTTTCCTTGCTCAAAGCGAGTTCACGCTCAAGTGCCTTGCTTCTTTCTCGTTCAAGCTCCAAGAGCTCCTCAACCTCTTGACATCTCTCCTTTTGTTGTATGAGCATGTCCTCTTGATAGTTGATGAGTTCTTCCTTCTCAAATATCTCCTCCCTTAACAATATCAATCTCTTCAAAGTGCTTTTACTCATGTCTTTAAGCATATGTTCATTTTCACTACTACTATTAAAATCATCATGAGAAGAAATTAAAGAAGAGGATTTAGATTTAACCTTATTTCTTCCCTCCTTGGCCATGAGAAATGTTGGCCTTGAAGTCTCCAAGTTGGGGAAGAGCTTGTTCTCCTTTGTTGTTTTCTTCATAGCAATGGTTGCTATCTTCTCTTCTTCATCGGAGGAGGATTCCTCATTTGAATCCCACTCCTTTCAAAGGTGGGTATGTCCGGATTTCTTCTTCTTCTTGAAGTAATTCTTATCTTTGGACTTGCCCTCCTTCTTCTTCTTGTTTTCTTCATGTGGACAATCTACAATGAAGTGGCCATATTCACCGCAATTGTAGCAAGCCCTTTTTGATCTTATCTTGGGCTTGTCTTTGCTCTTTCTTTCATTTTGGTAGCTCCCCCTACTTCTTCTAAACATTCTCTTGAAGTTGCTGATGAAAAGAGATTCTTCCTCATCAGTATCGGGACTCTCTTCATCGCTCTCTTCCTTTTCTTGTGATCTTGAGGACGTTGCCTAGAATGCAACATCCCTTTTCTTGGAGGAGGAAAGCTTTTGTAGATCATTGTATAACATTCCTTCTTGCTCGATCATATCATGGTTGATGATCCTCCCTAGCACTTCTTCGTGATTCATCTTGTGGAAGCCGGTGCTTTCACGAATTAGTGAGCAAAGAGTGACGTTTCGAGGCATGAATGCTCGAATCATCCTCTTTACCACATTGTGGTCGGTCCACCGGGTGCTTCCATATGACCGATTTTTGTTGATGAGAGTCTTGAGGTGGTCATACATATCTTGGGGAGACTCACCCTCCATGATGGTGAATCTCCCAAGCTCTCCTTCGATCATCTCAATATTTGCCTCCCTAATGACGTGGTTGCCTTCGTGCGCCGTCTTGAGGGTATCCCATATCTCCTTGGCAACCTCCAACCCTTCAATGCGGTTGAACTCCTCTCGAGTCAGTGAGGAGGTAATCACTCCAACGGCTTGGGCATTGCGATGTAGAAGAATGGCTTGCTCCGGAGTGATGTATTCCTCATTCTTCGGAAGATGAACACCTGTCATAACAATTTGCCACAAACTAGGGTTTAAAGAAATGAGATGCATCTTCATATTATGCTTCCACAAAGAGTCATCATTTCCATAAAATTGAGGAGGTTTGCCAATGGGAAAAGATAAATAATGGTTGCTCGTGGTAAGTGCTAATTGTAAGGATATCGGGAGTAGTCTTGTGAACTACTCCCATTGTTGATGTTGACCGGAACAATTGGCTTGATCTCCTTCTTGGGAACGTTGAGCTTCTCACGAAGCCGTGCTTTGAGCATCCGAACTTCTTTGTCTTCATTCGGATCATCTTGAAGAACATCGATGTTCTTCGTCTTGGTGTCATCAGCGACCACCGGAACCTCGTTGTCACCCCTTCCGGCCATTACTTCTCCAAGTTGTTAGACTCTTGGGGAGAAGCCTGCTCTAATACCAATTGAAAGTCGCCTAGAGGGGGGTGAATAGGCAATAATACTTGAAATCACTTAATCAAACAGGATTAAATTCAAGTGGTCAGACTAGTCTGCACAGGGTCGGACTAGTCCGCTCAGCACAGGGTGAAAACCCTAAAACTTGATTTCTACAAGTTATTTGTGGAATTAAAGTTCACCAAAGAGATAAGCAATGTGTAGTAAACTTGTAAAGCTCAGATTGTGAAATTTAAACACTTAGATTGCAAGTTTACAATAATGATCAAAGTGTAGGACAATAAGAGCAAAGTGAACCCTAATAGCAATACTAGTGATCACGAAAAGTGAAAGACAAGTGAAACGAGATTTATCCCGTGGTTCAGCTCCACGAAGAAGCTTACATCCACGTTGAGAAGTCCACACAAGGACCGGGTCTCACTTGATCCTTCTCTCACCAATCCACCACGATGGTCGGCTTGGTTTCCACTATATCAATGGGCAATCACAAAGCTTGATGGGGATGCTCACAACTTGAGGCTCCCACAAATCAATACAATGAGTAGCACACGAAGCTAAACTCACACAAGCCACAAAACACAACACAATGTGCAAGAGATCAAACCGAGAGCCAAAGTGCGATGATCTTCCTTTACTCTCCTCCCCAAATCCTAATCTCTTCAAGATTTGCTCTTAGAGGGTTAGTAGGACGAGTAGAAGGCTTTGAATGGCTCTAGGATGCTTGTGGCGGCGATAGGGTTCTAGACTGTTTCAAATGAGCCCGAGGGTCCCCTTTTTATAGGGGTCCTGAGCCCCTTCTGCTGACCTCAGCAGAGGGGCGGACTAGTCCGGCCTCCGACCCCGGACTAGTACGGCCCTATGGGACCACTGAACACTGGTCAGTTCCTGACAACTGCCACACTGAGCAGCGATCGTCATGCTACTCGCCAAATTTCCAAATTCAAACGGTCACTAGATAACGGACTAGTACGGTCCACAATGGACTAGTCCGAAGTGGAACAGAACCTCTTGGTCCGTCCGAAAACGGACTCTTCTGGGTTGGCCCGGACTAGTCCAGCCACACGGTCAGACTAGTGCGACCCCCTAGGGTTTTTCTCGGTCTATCTCACTAAGTCTCAAACGGACAAGTCCGTACCCAAATGGACAAGTCCGAACTTCTCCAGAGAGCTTTAGTCCGTCCAAAAGCGGACAAGTCCGGACTTCTTGGACTTATCTCCAAATTCACTCAGATTCACTCCAGAGACGTTTGGTTCGTCTCAAAACGGACTTGTCTGCCTGGCCGGACTAGTCCGGCCTCCTAGGGTTTTCTCATTTTTGGCTTCTCACTTAGGTGTTTCACTAAACCACCACTTTGAGCCCCTTGGTATGATCTCAATACACATGATACATCCACCCTCTCACAAGACACAACTCATATAAGCTCAATACCATAGAAACCCTAATTTCTACGCTTAAGTCTTTGACGCCTGTTTTATCCTTTTCCTTTTGAGGGTTTTCATCTCATTTCAATACTTGTACCTGTGGTTAAGACCACTTTAGCTCATTAGCCTCTTAATTGTCATCATCAATCATCCAAAACCCACGGGGATTCCTAGATGCACTTTCAGTCTCAGAGAAGAACAATGAGATCTCGAAGGTGCCAATACTGAAGATGAACATGATACAAAGGCATTCGATGTACTCAAGGAGAACAAACACGATGATGAAGAAGTGTGTCAACTCAAGGCACTTCTAAGAAAGAAGCTTCTAAGCACAAAGAGCAAGGAAGAAGATGAGAAGATGACGAGGAGTGGTCATCATGACTACTCCTAGTATCCTTATAATTATGATCGTCTTAATTCTAACAATCATTATCTTTCAATTCCCTTAAGAAAACCACCTCATTTTGATGGAAATGATTATACCATGTGGAAGTATAATATGAAATGCACCTTATCTCCTTAAACTCCAGTCTTTGGCATGTTGTATGTACAGGTGTAGACATCCCGGATATCGACAATGAACTCACTCCGGAGCAAGAGCAAGAAATTCATCGCAATGCACAAGCAATTGCAGTGATCACTTCTTCCTTGAGCCGAGAAGAGTTCACCAAGATTGATGGACTGGAAAGTGCCAAGGAAATATGGGATACACTCAAGACCGCCCATGAAGGAAATCGCTCAGTTCGTGAAGTAAAAATTGAAATGCTTGAAGGAGAATTGGGAGGTTTGCCATTAAGGAGGGTGAATCACCTCAAGAGATGTACAACTGAATGAAAGCACTCATCAACAAGATCAGGTCCTATGGGAGCAAGAAGTGGACTAACCATGAGGTGTCAAAAGAATTATTAGAGCATTTATGCCAAGAAATGTCACCTTGTGCTCAATGATCCGAGAAAGCCTGGGGTTTCACAAAATGACTCCGGATGAACTATTGGGCAAGATTATCAATCATGAGATGATGGAGAAGGAATCCCAATACGTCAAAGACTTAGCTGAACTTACTTCCTCCAAGAAGAAGGACGTTGCCCTCAAAGCAACTTGCAAGCCTAAAGGAAAGGAAGGTCGTGAAGCACAAGATGATGAAGATACAAGTGATGTGAGAACCAATATGGATGATGAAGAGATGGCACTCTTCATCAAGAAATTCAAGTGCATGATGAGAAGGAAGGGCAACAACTCAAGTGATTGGAAGAGCAAAGAAAAAGGAAAATCCAAGGCTCGATGTACCTGCTACAACTGTGGCGAGTACGATCACTTCATGGTTGACTGCACTTACAAAGAAAATAAAAGGAAGAAGGAAGCAAAGCCTCAAGAAAAGAAAATCTTCGAGAAAAGAAGGCAAGATCACCAAGCGCACATTGGCAAGGAGTAGGACTCAAACGACGAGTCCTCCTCCGATGAATAAGACGAGATGGCCAACATTGCCATCAAGAAGCCTACCAAGAAGTATACGCTCTTCCCGAACATGGGACGACGGGAGACTCATAATCACACTTGCCTCATGGCTAAGAAAGGCAAGAAAAAGGTTCGACTTACACCTTCCCCGCTAAATTCCTTTATTGATGATTTTGACAGCTCTAGTGAAAATGAGGAGATGTTTAGGGGATTAAGTAAAACTGCATTAAAGAAAATGAAAATGTTGCCGGATGAAATTTTTGAGAAGGAGTAGCTTGTCAACCGACAAGAAGATATGCATCCGTGAAAGGAAGATACATCAAGAGGTTGAGAAACTCCTTGGGCTTGAGAGGGAAAAGAGCAAGTCACTTGAGCATGAACTAGCATTGAGTAAGGAAACTTACTCAATACTAGAAGACTCACACATTGCAATCAAGGATGAACTTGCTAACTTGTCAAAAGTTATCAAAATCCTTGAAGTGCAAGTTGAGTCACTCAAGCAAAGTGGTTCCTCCTCCAAGAGCTCACCTTCAAAATATGTAAATTCGACAACAACTAGAACTTGCACATGCTCTAGTAAGAAAAATGTTGTTAAAGATGATTCTTCTATTTCTCATGCTAAACATCCATCCCAAAGTGGCATCTTTGATAAGGAAAAGATCAAATATGCACGTAGTGCATATATGGTCACTAGACCTCAAAACCTCAAAGATGGTCTTAAGTTTAACAAGAATAAACACATGTCGACCAATGTTCATGCTAAGAAGCAAATTACTTTTGTTAAGGAAACATCACGTGAATTTGACTTGCAAATACTATTTCGTACTTTTGATGTTTACTATGTACTCATGAAAGCCATATTTGGACATGTATTTGCTAAATATGCAGGGCCACACCACAAGAACTCAAAAACTTGTGTGTGGGTGCCCAAAACTCTTGTGACTAACCTATGAGGACCCAAGCAAACTTGGGTACCTAAAACCAAGAAATAATTTTGTTTTGCAGGCCTACTCCTCCGGTGGATCAAAACGGGTTTTGGACAGTGGATGCACTAATCACATGACCGGAGAGAGGAGTATGTTCACGGAGTATGAGCGCAACGCGGATCCAAGTGAAGGGATATAATTTGGAGACAATAGCCAAGGAAAGGTCCTTGGTAATGGTAAAATTGAAATCTCTTCCCACCACACTCTCTTAAATGTTTTACATGTAGATTATAACCACTTGTCCATATCTCAGTTGTGCGACAAAGGTTATAACTATTTATTCACTGATGAGGGTGTGACTATTTTTAGAAGAAGCGATGGCTCGATTGCATTCAAGGGAATGTTGAAGGTAAAGCTTTATCTTGTTGACTTCAAAAAAGATAAAGTTGAACTCAACACTTTCTTGGTTGCAAAAACTAACATGGGATGGTCGTGGCATAGACAGATAGCCCATGTTGGGATGAGAAATCTAAAGAAACTTCTAAAAGGTGGTCACATCTGAGGTTTAAAAGACGTTGTTTTTTTAGAAAGACGGGTCGTGCAGTGCGTGTCAGGCGGGAAAACAAGTTGGAGCACCACACCCCGTCAAGAACATGATGACTATCTCAAGACCGATGGAACTTCTTCACATGGACCTCTTCGGTCCAATTTCTTATATAAGCATCAACAGTAACAAATATGGATTGGTTATTGTTGATGATTTTTTTAGATTTACTTGGGTGTTTTTCTTGTATGATAAATCAGAAACTCAAGAAATCCTCAAGAAATTTCTGAAAAGAGTGCAAAATGAATTCGCAGCAATCCTGAAGAACATTAGAAGTGACCATGGAACGTAGTTCAAGAATACACAAGATGAGGAGTACCTAGATGAAGAAGAAATAAAGCATGAACTTTTGGCACCCTACTCCCCTCAACAAAATGGGGTGGCCGAAAGGAAGAACAGTATGCTCATCGAGATGGCGAGGACGATGCTGGACGAGTACAAGATTCAGACTGATTTTAGGTTGAAGCGGTGAACACCGCTTGTCACGGTACAAACCGGATATATCTTCACCGACTTCTGAAGAAAACACCATATGAGCTTCTCACCGGTAACATACCAAATGTTTCATATTTTAGAGTTTATGGAAGTAAATATTTTATCTTGAACAAGAAACCGAGGACTTTGAAGTTCGCTTCTAAATCTGATGAAGGGTTCTTGCTCGTTTATGATTCGAACGCCTATGCCTATCGTGTCTTCAACAAAGTCTCTGGCATTGTTGAAGTAGCACGTGACATAGTGTTTGATGAAACTAATGGATCCCAAGTGGAGCAAGTTGATAAGTGTGTGCTTGATCAAGAAGAAGCCCCATGCCAAGCGTTGAGAAGGATGACACTTGGTGATATTCGACCTCAAGAGCAACCACAAGACTCAAGTGCTCAAGATGAACCTCAACATGAAAGCAATGATCAAGGGGGGGCTCATGCACCAGATCAAGGTCAAGAAGATCAATATAATCATGGAAGCAATGATCTAGGGGGAGACATTGACAATGAAGAAAATGAAATGCAAGCAACTTCACAAGTCCCTCACCCAAGAGTACATCAGAGTATACAAAGAGATCATCCCGTCAACAACATCATTGGATACATTGCTAAGGGAGTAACCACTAGATCTCACATAGCTAATTTCTGTGAAAATTACTCTTTTGTCTCTTTTCTAGAGCCATACAGGGTTGAAGAAGCACTAAAGGATCTAGATTGGGTGATTGCAATGCAAGAAGAGCTGAACAACTTCAAGAGAAATGAAGTATGGGAGCTTGTAGAAAGACCAAAGGTGAACATCGTAGGAACCAAATGGGTCTTTCGGAACAAGCAAGATGAACATAGAGTGGTAACAAGAAAAAAGGCGCGACTTGTGGTGAAAGGTTACTCACAGGTCGAAGGTTTGGATTCCGACGAAACTTTTGCTCCTGTAGCTAGACTTGAGTCCATTCGGATTTAATTGGCATATCCTACTCACCATAATTTTAAGTTATATCAAATGGACGTCGAAAGTGTTTTCCTCAATGGTCCCATTAAGGAGGAAGTGTACATGGAGCAGATATGGGGATTTGAAGATCAAGAGTACCCCAACCATGTGTATAAACTGCGTAAGGCTTTTTATGGCCTCAAAAAAGCTCCTCGAGCTTGGTGTGAGTTCCTTAGAGATTTTCTAACTCAAGATGGTTTTAAAATTGGAAAAGTTGATGATAATTTGTTTACAAAACATTTTGATGATCATCTATTTGTATGCCAAATTTATGTTGATGATATCATTTTTGGTTCTACTAATAATTCTTTTTGTGAATAATTTAGCAAAATTATGACAGACATATTCGAGATATCGATGATGGGTGAATTAAAGCTCTTCTTGGGATTCCAAGTGAAGCAATTAAGAGAAGTCACATTCATAAACCAAACCAAGTACACGCAAGACATCCTCAAGAAGTTCAATATGGACAAAGCCAAGCCCATCAAGACACCTATGGCAACTAATGGACATCTCGATCTCAACGAAGATGGTCCAAATGTGGATCAAAAGGTATATCGGTCTATGATTGGTTCATTACTTTATTTATGTGCATCTAGGCCATATATCATGCTTAGTGTTTGTTTGTGTGCAAGGTTTCAAGCCGCACTCAAAGAGTGACATTTAATAGCTGTAAAAAGAATTTTAAGATACCTTGTGCACACACCTAACTTGGGCCTTTGGTATCTCAAAGGATGCAAGTTTAACTTAATAGGATATTTCGATGGTGACTATGCAGGATGCAAAGTCGATAGAAAGAGCATGACAGGAACTTGCCAATTTCTTGCCAGATCCTTAGTTTCATGGTCATCTAAAAAGCAAAACTTCATTGGTCTTTCCACAGCCGAAGCGGAGTATGTTGCAGCCAATAGTTGTTGCGCACAACTACTTTGGATGTGACAAACTCTAAGGGATTATGGTTACAATTTGAACCATATTCCACTCCTATGTGATAATGAAAGCGCCATAAAAATTGCACACAACCCAGGAAAACACTCAAGAACTAAGCACATAGACATTCGTCATCATTTTTTAAGAGATCATTCATTGGCTATGATGATAAAAGTTTTGAATATTTCCAAAACACCCTTTTAATAAGGTCTGACTCTAGGTTCGAGCTCCTGCAAGGTCCGACGATAGGTCCGGCTTGTTTTGGGTAGCTCCAGCAAGGTCCGACATAAGGTCCGACTTCTTTATCTAGGTACAACTTGTTATGGCTAGGTCCGACATGTTTTTGATAAGCTTCAGCACTAGGTCCGACTAGATTTGGTAAGCTCCAACGCTAGGTCCAACTAGCTTTGGTAAGGTCCAGCGGTAGGTCCTGTTAGCTTTAGTAAGCTCCATCTTAAGCTTCGGTTAGCTTTGGCAAGGTCCGGTGCTAGATCGCAGTGGTTCTGCTTTTATCTTGCAACATTTCAAACTTGCCTTACACTTATGGAAAGCTTGCTTAGTGTTCTTTTACTAAGTTTTTGGTGTGTTTTGGTGGATATGGCTGATATCATTTTGCTATGGTTTGCAACATGCTTATGTGAGGTGCTCACGTAAGGTGTTGTGGTTTCAGAACTAACTTGAGTCAAGTCGAGGACTTGTGCTCGGTTGTTTATTCATGTGCAGGTGTTGCTTGATTTCAAGACATGGCTGGTGATGGGATCCATTGCACTAGTCTTAGGGAGAAGATGAGGTTCAACAACCAAGTTCGGGAGGAATTATGGTTGAGTTGATCAGGAGGTAGGGCAACATGTTTGAATTAGGAACAATGCATATGAAGGTATCATGGACGTCATTGGAAGATGTTTGCACGTGTGCAGGGAGTTCATGGACATGGCAACATGGTTCCAAGGTGTGATGAAGAAAAGTGGACGTAAAGAATTGGTCTGAAAGGTTCAACCAGCTGGAATATGCCTCAGGCTGCGGCTGAGGTGGTTATGGTTCGTCTATGGAAAGTTTTGAGTTTGTTTTGGTTAGATTTCGTGTGGTTCACAAATTTGATTTGTTTTTAGGAATGTGGGATATGTTCCTTAGGTGTTTGGAAGTTTTAAGATTGCTTCTATTTGCGTGTAGAAGAATCTTGAGCAGTTATGGAAAGTTTTGGTGGAAACTGAGTAGGATACGAGTCCTAGTTTGGTTCGGGTTGGCCTCATGGCTGGTTATATAAGCAAGGGAGGCCAGAGCTTGTGGTGTATGACTTTGGGGATGTTCCTCTTGTGGTTTGATCAATATGCCTTGTCCTGGTGAGAGTTTTCGAACCTAAGTCCTGGGAGGCCGGACTTGTCCACCACGGGGGCCGGACTAGTTCGGATATCCCTAAGAAGTCCGTTTTCGGTCAGACAAAAAGTTACTGTTGTACTTCAGACTTGTCAGTTGTGAGGCAGACTAGTCTGTGGTGTTTAGAGAGAAGGGGTTTCTTAGGATAAGTCCTATAGGCCGGACTAGTCAGGTGTGTCCAGACTTATCCATTTTTAGACAGACCAAGACATTTTGTTGTAGTTCGGATTAGTCTGTTGTTGCCCGGACTAGTCTGGTGTGCCATGATTGTTTGAATTTCAAACGTTGGAGGGTATGTCACCCTCTGCAAAGTGTGGGTAGTGTGGACCCAGTAGACTAGACTAGTTCGGGGTTCTGGCCGGACTAGTTCGCACATTGAATGCTAGCAACGGTTAGATTTTGTGACCCTATAAAACGGGATCCCCCAACCTCTAACTCAGAACCTTTGAACCCTAGCGCCGCCACAAGTTTCCTTGAGCCATCCTAAGCCTTCTACTCTTCCTACTTGCCCCCTAGAACCAAATCTTGAGGAGATTAGGGTTTGGGAAGGGGAGAGAGGAAGATCATCTTTATTTGGCTCTCGGTTTGATCTCTTGCACTTGGTGTCATGTTTTGTGGCTTGTGGCAGTTGAGCTTCATGTTCTCCTTGTTGTAAATCATTTGTGGGGGCCTCAACTTGTGAGAATCCCCAACAACTTGGTGACTACCCTTGTGATTAGTGGAAACCAAGCCAACCTTTTTTGGTGACTTGGTGAGAAGAGGGTCAAGTGAGACCCAATCCTTTTGTGGACTTCTCAACGTGGATGTAGGTTTCTTTGTGAAGCTGGACCACGGGATAAATTGTGTCTCACTTGTTGCTTTATTTTCCGCTATTCACTAGATTTGCTTCTAGGGTTCATATCGTTCTTCATATTGTTCTTTATTGAAATCTTGCAACCTATTCGCTCACACTTGTTAATGTAAGTGGTATTAGGTTGCTAAACATTGTATCTATTCTTTGTCGAACTAAAATCCGCAAATAACTTGTAGAAATCAAATTTTAGGTTTTCTGTCTGTACTGGGCGGACTAGTCCGGACCTGACCAGACTAGTCCGACCTAAAAAATTTAACCTCGTTTGATTAAGTAATTTCAGGTCATATTGCCTATTCACCCCCCTCTAGGCAACTTTCAATTGTTATCAGAGCTAATATCTCCATCAAGAGTCTAACCACTCAGAGAGAAGATTGTTGGATGGGGTGAAAACAAGGTCCCAGTGATCATTGAAGGAGATGACAAGACGAAGAACGTCGATGTGCTTCAAAATGATTCAAATGACAACAAAGAAGTCTGCCAACTCAAGCACGACTTTGTGAGAAGCTAGATCTTCCCAAGAAGGAGACCAAGGTGACCAATGAGACCAAGGACGTCTATGAGGGTGGTTCACAAGACTACTCCCGATATTCTTTCAATTATGAGCGCCTAATTTGTAGCAATCATTATTTGTCTATTCCCATTGGGAGACCTCCCCAATTTGATGGAAATGATTACACTATATGGAAGCATAACATGAAGATGCACCTTATTTCCTTAAACCCTAGCTTGTGGTAAATTTTTTTAACAGGTGTTCATCTTTCCAAGAATGAGTAAGACGTTACTCTGGAGCAAGCCGTCCTACTCCAATGCAATGCTCAAGCGGTTGGAGTGATCACCTCCTCCTTGACTCGAGAATAGTTCAACCGAATTGATGGGTTGGAGGTGGCCAAGGACATACGGGATACGCTCAATACGGCGCATGAGGGCAACCGAGTCATAAGGGAGGTAAAGATCGAGATAATCAAGGGAGAGCTTTGGAGGTTCACCATCATGGATGGTGAGACTCCTCAAGACATGTACAACTGCCTCAAGGTGCTCATCAACAATATTCGTTCTTATGGATGCACCCGGTGGACGGACCACGAAGTGGTAAAGAGGATGGTTCAGACATTCATGCCTCGAAATGTCACTCTTTGCTCCTTGATTCGTGAGAGTCTGGGATTCTACAAGATGACTCCAGAAGAAGTGCTAGGGAGAATCATCAACCATGAGATGATGGAGCGAGAGGCCATGTTCTACAACAACCTCCAAAATCTCACCTCCTTAAAGAAAAAAGATGTTGCATTCAAGGAAACATCATCAGGATCCCAGGAATAAGAAGAAAATGATGACGAGAGCCTCAACACCGATGAGGAAGAGGCACTCTTCATCAACAGGTTCACGAAGATGATGAGAAGGAGGAGGGGAGCTACCATGATAGCAAGAAAAAGTACAAGTCCAAGACAAGAGCAAAGAGGGTTTGTTACAATTGTGAGGAATATGGCCACTTCATTGTGGATTGCCCACATGAAGAAAACAAGAAGAAGGAGGAGGGCAAGTCTCAAGAGGAGAAATTCTTTAAGAAGAAGAAGCAATCGGGACAAGCCCACCTTAGGAAGGAGTGGGATTCAAAGAAAGACTCGTCCGACGAAGAAGAAGAAGAGAAGATGGCAAAAATTGCCATGAAAAGATCAACCACGGAGAACAAGCTCTTCCCCAACTTGGAAAGCTCAAGACCAACGTGCCTCATGGCCAAGGAGAGAAGAAAGAAGGTTAAATCTAAATCGTCTTCTTCAATTTCATCACTTGATAATTTTGATAGTGGTAATGAAAATGAAGACATGCTTAAAAATATGAGTAAGAGCACCTTGAAAAGATTGAAGTTGTTATTGGATGAGATATTTGAGAAGGAAGGGTTCATCAACCATCAAGAGGACATGCTCATCCAACAAAAGGGAATATGTCAAGAGTTTGAGGAGCTCTTGGAGCTTGAAAGAGAAAGAAGCAATGCAATTGAGCGTGAACTCGCTTTGAGCAAGGAAACTTGCTCGAATCTTGAGAACACTACAATTGTGCTAAAGGATGAACTTGTTGTCTTCACAAAAGTTAAAAAGATCCTTGAGACAGAAGTGGAGTCTCTCAAGGTCAATGCACCTTTTTCCTCTAAAAGCTCACCTTCCACAAATGTCAAATCCAAAACAACTCAAGCTTACAAGTGCTCTAACTTGATCCTAAAACTAAAAGATGAGCTTAAAGTAGCACAAAACAAGCAAGCACAGAAAGGTGACATCCTTGATAAGGATAAGATGGCATATGCACGTAGTGCATACACCAACACAATACATCCTCTTGTCAAAGATGGTTTTGGCTATTCTAGGGAGAGGAGGCAAAATGCTAAGACTTCCAAGAATAGAAAGACATGGTTGTTTTTGTCAAGGAAGGTTCATACCACAACAAAAAAGGAAAGAACATTGCTACTTCACAAAACATGCCTCAAAATAAACCTCATCCGTTGTTCTATGATTTTGATGTTTTATATGTATTAATGAGGAACAAATTTTGGTAATACTTATGCTAGGTATGTTGGGTCACTCCGCAAGATTCCAAAACCTTGTGTGTTGGTGCCCAAGTGCCTCTTGACTAACATCAAAAGACCCAACACCGCTTGGGTAAATCCAAGGCTTAACTTTTTCTGTAGGCATACTCCTCCAGTAGAACAAAGTGGGTCCTTGATAGTGGATGCACAAATCATATGACCGGAGAGAGGAAGATGTTTGTGGAGTATGAGAAAAATGAAAATACAAGTGAGGGAATATATTTCAGGGACAATACCCAAGGGAAAATCATTGGCACCGGTAAAATTGTTATATCCCCTAATCATGCTCTTTCAAATGTTTTACATGTCAATTCACTTGATTATAATATGTGGTCCATATCACAACAATGTGGCAAAGGTTATAATTGTATTTTCACTAATGAGGGTGTGATCGTCACAAGAAGGAGCAATGACTCAATTTCTTTTAAGAGTGTAATCAAGGGAATGGTCTATCTTGTGGATTTCCCCGTGGATAAAGCCCAACTTGACACATGCTTAATGGCAAAAACTAACATGGGATGGCTTTGTCATAGAAGACTAGCCCATGTTGGGATGAGGAATTTGCAAAACCTTCTTAAGGGCAAGCACATCCGTGTTTTAAAGAATGTTGTGTTTGAAAAGGATAGGCCATGTAGAGCATGTCAAGCCGGAAAACATGTTGGATCTCAACATCCATCCAAGAACATCATGATGACAACAAGACCATTGGAGCTTTTGCACATGTACCTCTTCGGCCAATCGCCTACATAAGCATTGATAGTAACAAATATGGTCTTTTAATTATTGATGATTTTTCACGTTTCACTTGGGTGTTCTTTTTGCATGACAAAAGTGAGACTCAAGGTGTCCTCAAGAAATTGAGGAGAGCTCAAAATGAGTTCTCCTTGAGAATCAAGACTATAAGGAGTGACAACAGCACCGAGTTCAAACACTCAAGTTGAAGAGTTTTTGGATGAAGAAGGCATCAAGCATGAGTTCTCAGACCCCTACCCCACTCAACAAAACGGGGTGGCCAAGAGGAAGAATAGGACTCTCATTGAGATGTCTAGAACCATGATTGATGAGTACAAGACGTTGGACCAATTTTGGGCAGAAGCGGTTAACACCGCTTGTCATGCTGTAAATCGGTTGTATCTCCATCGCATATTGAAGAAGATGTCTTATGAACTCCTAATCGGTAACAAACCCAATATTTCCTATTTTCGTGTTTTTGGGAGCAAATGTTATATTCTCAACAAGAAGCCTAGGACATCGAAGTTCGCTTCAAAGTCCGATGAGGGTTTCTTGCTTTGTTATGACTCAAACACTTACGCCTATCGTGTTTTCAACAAATCCTTCGGAATTGTTGAAGTGGCACGTGAAGTAGTGTTTGATGAGACTAATGGCTCCCAAGTGGAGCAAGTTGATCGTCATGTGCTAGATCAAGAAGAAGCTCCACAAGTGGTGATAGGAAGGATGGCACTTTGAGACATTCGACCACAAGAACAACCTCAAGACTCAAGTGACCATCCCACACATCAAGCAAACTCTTCCTCAAAAGATCAAGCTCAAGAACCTCAAGATGCGCTTTAACAAGATGAAAATGGGGGCATCGATCAAGGGGGAGACAAAGAAAGTGAGGAAGAAGATGATGAAGTTCCAAGAACTCAAGCATCACAACCAAGAGCACATCAAAGCATTCAACGGGACCATACCGTTGAAAACATCCTTGGAGACATCACCAAGGTGGTAACTACTCGATCTCGCGTTGCAAATTTTTGTGAACATTACTCTTTTGTTTCTTCCTTGGAGCCTCACAAGGTTGAAGAAGCACTACAAGATCCGGATTGGGTGATGGCCTTGCAAGAAAAGCTCAACAATTTTGAAAGAAATCAAGTATGGGAGCTCGTGAAAAGGCCAAATCCAAATGTTGTGGGCACCAAATGGGTGTTCTGCAACAAATAAGATGAGCACGGGGTGGTTACAAGGAACAAAGCACGACTTGTGACCAAAAGGTACTCACAAGTCAAAGGTTTGGATTTCGGTGAACCCTTTGCTCCTGTAGCTAGGCTTGAATCAATTCACATATTACTCGCCATTGCTACTCACCATGATTTTAAGCTATACCAAATAGACGTCAAGAGTGCCTTTCTCAATGGTTCGATCAAAGAAGAGGTGTTTGTGGAGCAACCCCCGGCTTTGAAGATCAAGACTTCCCAAACAATGTCTACAAATTGCGTAAGGCTCTCTATGGCCTCAAACAAGCTCCTAGAGCTTGGTATGAGTTCCTTGGAGACTTAATAACTCAAAATGGTTTCAAATTTTGGAAGGCCGACTATACTCTATTCTCCAAGCATTTCATGATGATTTGTTTGTTTGCCAAATATATGTCGATGACATTATATTTGGTGCTACTAACAAAACTTTTTGTGATGAGTTTTCAAAGATAATGACTGAAAGGTTTTAGATGTCCATGATGGGGGAGTTGAAATTCTTCCTAGGATTTCAAGTGAAGCAACTCAAGGAAGCCACGTTCATAAGTCAAATGAAGTACACACAATACATACTCAAGAAGTTTGACATGGATAAAGCCAAACACATCAAGACCCCAATGGGAACCAATGGGCACCTCGAACTTAATGAAGATGGTCCAAGTGTGGATCAAATGGTATATCATTTCATGATTGGTTTATTACTTTACTTATGTGCATCTAGGCCCGATATAATGCTAAGTCTGTGTATGTGTGCTCGACTCCAAGCTGCTCCCAAGGTGTGTCATTTGACCGCCATAAAGAGAATTATTAGATATGTGGTTCACACACTAAGCCTAGGACGTTGGTACCCCAAGGGCTCCAAGTTTAATCTCATTGGATATTCTGATGCGGATTATGCGGGGTGCAAAGTCGATAGAAAGAGTACTTCTGGGACTTGCCAATTCTTGGGTAGGTCCCTAGTGTCTTGGTCCTCAAAGAAACAAAATTCCTTTGCTCTCTCCACAGTCAAAGCGGAGTATGTTGCAGCCGGAAGTTGTTGTGCACAACTTCTTTGGATGCGGCAAACTCTTAGGGACTATGGCATAATCTTGCACCATATCCCTCTCCAATCCACTTGAACACTCAAGGACCAGGCACATTGATATTCATCATCATTTCTTGAGAGATCACTCCATCAAAGGAGACATAATGATTTCCCATGTGAGAACCGAAAAACAATTGGCCAATATCTTCACCAAGCCCTTAGATGAGAAAAGGTTTTGTGAACTTAGGAGTGAGCTCAATATCTTAGATTCTCGAAATATGACTTGAGTCTTGCAGATCTGATTGTTAATTGTATTCAATTCAAAATTTATTCATGCTTGCAAAAAATCTCATCCTCCTCAATTTTCTACAAAACAATTTGAAATTATTGAATCTTTGTGAATTATGGTCATAGTTTGGTTGTTGTTTGCTTACTGACCATATTTGCAAAGATCTTTTTTGAAAACTAGTCCAAAAGGATCAAATCTCAGGTGAAAACCAAAATATATATGTGTTTTCGGCCTTTGAACCGGACTAGTCTGCCTCACTGGTCGGACGAGTCCAGAGTCTAGCCTCCCCGGGCTCTGGCGGACAAGTCCCAAATGAACTAGTATGTCCCCTTGCCGAACAAGTTCGGGCGTCTGAGTAGTCCGGATCGAGTTCGTATGTCGGACAAGTTTGGGTCTCCAACCAAACTAGTGCAGCCCCTGGGGACTCCCTGACTCTTCACTTTCATATTCACACCCTCTCTCTTCAAACACGAAAATTGCGCCCCCAAATTGGCGATTCCCGACTCCATCCACCAAAAAATGATTCTAATCCATGAATCAAAACCCCAAGGTGTGTGGGAACTCTTCCCCCAGCAACCTCGGCCGATTCTTCATCCACATTTCGTCGATTTGAAGATTTGAAAAGGTATTATTGACCTAACCCTAAATCCTTCAAAATTCACATTTTTTAGGTCTTTTGATAGAAACCTCTTCACAAAAGTTGTTCTATATGTCATTGTGATCCTAGCCTAGGAATATTGTGCCCCAATATAAAGTTTTTTGCAAAATATTCAAGATTAGAGTTCTTGCTGTGTACACCGGACTAGTCTGGCCAAAAGTCGGACAAGTCCAGCTCGTGCGGACTAGTCTGGCCCTAGGGCGGACAAGTCCAGGGTTCACAATGAAAACCCTAACCTTGATCGGTTCTGTGAATTCTGACGTAATATTCCACTTCCTTGGACTCATATACTCTCTTGTTTATCTCTTCTCAAGGACGATTTCAAACCTCGACGACTCATCTCTATCGATCCCGTGCATGAGGCGGCGAGGCAAGAAACCTATCACCATGCTCGTGAGGAGAAAGATCTTGCTATAGCTCTCCTCGAGTCGAGGACTGAGGCAAGGAAGGCAAAGAAACAGCAACGAGAGGCTCATAACTCAGCTGCAGTCGAACAAGCCCCAAGGAAGAAGAGGCTTGTGACCATGGGTAAGAAAACAAGAACTCAAGCGGCTAGAGATGCAAAGGACAAAGGCAAGGCACCGGCGAATGATCTGCCAAAGAAGAAAACACCAGTTGTCAAGAAGGCCGCAAGCAAGGCGCAAGTTGGCGTCACCATAAGAGAAAAGGGTAAAAAGGGTTCCTCACAACCCATTGGCCCTTTAAGAATGTCCTCACCCGCTAGGAATCCAAATTGACAAGCCACTGTTGAAGCTAATTTTATTCAGAGGAGAAGGGGCAGAGAAAGCTAAGAGATTGAGGATGGAAGACTGCTATAAGTATGAGAAGCACAACGCAGACCCTCAGTTTTCGTGTTACTTCCATTGTGATTACTATCGGACAGTCTATATGACCAAGCAAACTCCAGTGATCAATGCTCATTGGATCGATTGGGATTACATGGCAGAAAAGAACCACACTGCATTCAAAGCAGTAATTGAGGCCGTAGAGCGCCTTCAAGGATCTCATGGCATTCAGGTATGATTGGAACATTGAAGCTATTGTGCAGTTCTACACCACAGTCTTCCTCCATAGGCAAGGAGATCGGAGGATCACTTGGCTCACTAATGGTGAGCAATACTCAGTTACATATTGGGAGTTCGCCCAAATACTTGGCCAGGAGGATCATATTGACAACAAGATCATCATTCAAATCTTAAGGCTGTTGATACGGATGATTTGGATTACATGTATCCAAGCCATGCAGTTTATGAGGCAGGGCACATAACGAACAGCAAGCCTTTCTATAGTGTGCTCAACCGCATTTTAAGGAAGACTATAGCCCCCAAATATGGAGATGTGGGGATCATTCAAGGAAATTTGAGGCATTTGATGGTGCTCATTGATGGGCATGTCCGATTCACGTTGTGGAGTATATCTTTGATAACATCTTCAACATCTCACACACCCCCAACCGCTCATGTGGCTATGCAATATATATCATGTATCTAATTGAGAACGTATTCGGGCTGAAGTTCAAGAAGGATGTCACTCATCGGAGGCTTTGTCCAAAACTTCATCCTCCCGAGCCTATTGCACCAAGAAGGAAGAATGTTGATCCTCCTGCATCCTCCTCCTCTCGTTCCAAGGCTTCTCCACCTCCTCCTCCTCCATCATAGTTTGGAAGTGGTTTCTTCAAGTGCTTCAAGGCACTGTTTGCCTCTTGTCAGAAAGTGGAAGTTCGGACTCGTTGCATGGAGCTTCACCAAGAGAAGTACCTCAAGGCGATGTGCGACAAGCTCGAGGTTCCCATGTCTCCCACCACGGAGAGTGATGGAGAGTTGACTCCTTTTTTTGAGTTCACTGCCGATGAACTTGCTCATTTTAAGGAAGATGGAACATCCAAGTCTGCAACCTCCAACATTGAAGACGAAAATGAAGACATTGAAGATCCGGAGGCTACAGAGAGGGAGAATGGGCAGCAAGATGACGATGACGATGTGTAGTTTGTAGGACTTCTTTCCTCTTTTCCTTTTTGGTGTCTTGATGCCAAATGGGGAGAGATTGGAAGGGGGTACCACTTTTTAGAGTTATTGTCTCTCTTGTTGATCCTATGGACTTCTAATATGTTTTAAAACTTGCATTTCAATATGTGTAAGACTTGATTTGTTTTAAGGGTTGTATGTACATTATGATGTTTGCTATGCTTAATTGTGATGTGATGCTTAATATTTCCTATTTTGCATTCATATTTATTGCCTTATCACAAATCATGGACACATCACTTAGGCACCCCACCATAACATGTGTATGTATGATAACTCTCTCAAATCTCTCATTCATGATGCATACATTGAGGGAGAGTTGCTCATACACACACTTGTTATGAAAACCAATTTATATCATTTTTGTTGAAACTTAATGAGTTGTCATCAATCACCAAAAAAAGGGGGAGATTGAAAGTGCATGTAGGCATCCCCGTGGGTTTCGGGTGATTGATGACGACAAATTAAGAGACTAATGAGCTTAGTTGATATTAAGCACAGGTGTGATGATTGAAATGAAATAAAATCTCTCGAAAAGGAAAAGATTGAAACGGGCATCGAAGACTCAAACATAGAAATTAGGGTTTCTTATGTGTTGAGTTTAGGCTGGCCTTATATGTGTGAGGGTGCGTGTATCAAGTGCATTGAGAACATATAAGAGGGCTCAAAGTCGTGGTTGAGAGAAAACCTAAGTGAGAAGACTTGTTGAGAGAATTCCCGGGAGACCGGACTTGTCCGAGCCTCAAGGCCAGTCTAGTCCGGGTGAGCCAGAGTAGTCCGCTTTGGGACGGACTAAGAGTTTCTGTGTGAGTTCGAACTTGTCCATTCGGGGATGTACTAGTATGTTCTACACTTGGTGAGAGTTTTCGGAGCTAAGTCCTGGGAGGCCAGACTTGTCTGCCACGGAGGCCGGACTAGTTCAAACATCCCATAGAAGTCCGTTTTCGGCTAGACAAAAGGTTACTGTTGTACCTCGGACTTGTCAGTTGTGAGGCGGACTAGTCCGTGGTGTTTAGAGAGAAGGGTTTTTTTGAGGCTAAATCCTGTAGGCCCTACTTGTCCGCCCAAGTTGGCCGGACTAGTCCGGTGTGTCCAGGATTGTTCGTTTTTAGACGGACCAAGACATTATGTTGTAGTTCGGATTAGTTCGTTGTTGCCCATACTAGTTCGGTGTGCCATGACTATTTGAATTTCAAACGTTGGAGGGTATGTCACCCTGTGCGGAGTGTGACATAGTGTGGACCCAGTAGGCTGGACTAGTCCGGGGTCCTGGGGGGACTAGTCCGCACATTGAATGCTGGCAACGGTTAGATTTCGGAGCCCTATAAAAAGGGGTCCCCCAACCTCTAACTTAGAACGTTTGAACTCTAGCGCTTCCACAAGTTTCCTTGAGCCATCCTAAGCCTTCTACTCCGCCTACTTTCCCTCTATAACCAAATCTTGAGGAGATTAGGGTTTGGGAAGGGGGCGAAGGAAGATAGTTTTGATTTGGCTCTCTGTTTGATCTCTTGCACTTGGTGTCACATTTTGTGGCTTGTGGCAGTTGAACTTTGTGTTCTCCTGGTTGTAAATCATTTGTGGGAGCCTCAACTTGTGAGAAGCCCCAAGAACTGGGTGATTACCCTTGTGATTAGTGGAAACCAAGCCAAACTTTTGTGGTGACTTGGTGAGAAGAGGGTCAAGTGAGACCCAATCCTTTTGTGGACTTCTCAATGTGGGTGTAGGCTTCTTTGTAAAGCTGAACCACGGATAAATCGTGTCTCACTTGTTGCTTTATTTTCCACTACTCACTAGAATTGCTTTTAGGGTTCATATTGTTCTTTATTATTCTCTCACACTTATTAATCTAAGTTGTATTAGGTTGCTAGACATTGTATCTATCCTTCGTCGAACTAAAATCTGCAAATAACTTGTAGAAATCAAATTTTTAGGTTTTCCCTATGTACTGAGTAGACTAGTCCAGCCCTGACCAAACTAGTCCGGCCTCAGAGATTTAATCCCATTTGATTAAGTAATTTCATGTCATATTGCCTATTCACCCCCCCTCTAGGCAACTTTCACCAAGTCCCGTATCCATCTTTGGTTGTGTAGCACATCTGCCACCGTTCTATTCTTCCTGCGACTGTGACGATACAGGAGAGGGAAGGTCATGGCAAGCGGCCGACCGTCTTGCCAGTTAGCTGTCCAGAACCTGGTGGCACGTCCATTCTTGACGGTGATGCGAGTAGCTGCTGCAAACAATCATTCATCTGTTGAATCGACAGGTAGCTGCATGCCGATCCAGGGCTTGGTCGGACTACACCACTGGTGCCAGAGCCAACGGAGCTGAAGGGCGCGTCCATATCTACCAAGGTCTAGGAGACCCAAGCCACCACAGTCTGTCAGTCTGCAGACTTTGGCCCAGCTGACTTTACATTTAGCCTCGTTCAACTCCTGTGTTTCAGCCCAAAGGAAATGGTGTTGCAGCTTGTCCATCGCCTTGATGAAGTTCTTGGGAAGTCTAAGAGTAGTCAAGGCATAAATTGGGAGTGTGCTAACACTACAAGAAACCCGACGATTTGCGACGGCCAGGGCCGTCGCAAATAAGGCAAATACCATCACAAATAAGCTATTTGCGATGGCTCTACTTATTTGCGATGGTTTCTGGCTGTCGCAAATTAGTCGTCGCAATTAAGCTTATTTGTGACGGGCACCATCGCAGATAACCCTATTTGTGACAGCTCGCAGCGGTCGTCGCAAGTTATTGCCCGGGGGCTGGTGGGCCCCGCAACATTATTTGCGACGGTCCGACCATCGCAATTAAATCTTATTTGCGACGGTCAGGCCATCGCAAATAAGATCAGCCGGCAGGGCCCATGTGTCCTCCTCCGGGACCCACGCTGCTATTTGCGACGGTCAGGCCGTCGCAATTAATGCTTATTTGCGATGACCTGGCCATCGCAAATAGCAGTGGCTTAATTGCGACGGCCTGGAACCTTATTTGCGGCAGTACTGTATAAAAGCCATAACAAATAAGGTTTTTTATTTTTTTTAAAACAGAAAACACTACCCGGATCGATGGCCGGAATCACAGAACAGAAACAGTATATCACAAACAAACATCATCACAATCACAAACAACATTCTCGATACATCTCACATGATCATCAACAAAGCAAACAAGGGCTCACTCGCCCGTATGACCTCCGTAGCTACCTCTGAAGCCACCTCCGAAGTCGAAGTCGTCGTCGCACCTCATTCCAGGTGGCGGTAGCGACGGCGACGGAGTTTGTGCAGCCGTCGCAGATCCCTGCATTTAATGAAACTTAGAGTTAGAATATAAATGTATCAACATCTCTCGCTCCCTCTCCCTCTATCTCTATCTAGATCCCCTCTCTTCCTCTCTTCTTTCATCTCTCTATTGCTATCATTTTCCCTCTATCTTTCTGCCTCTCTCTCAATCTACATCTCCCTTTCTCTCTTTCTCCCTCTTCTTCTATCTCCAATCTCCCTCTCTCTTGTCATTCCTCTCTCACTCTATCTAACTATCTCTCACTCTTCTTATATATCTCTTTCTTCCATCTCAATCCTTTTCTTCTATCTAACTATCTCCTCTCTCTTCTATTTCAATCTTTTTTTCTCTATCTTCCTCCCTCTTCTAACTTCATCTCTCACTCTATCTATCTTTCACTGTCACTCCATTTCCTCGCTTTATTTTGCTTAAGTTGAGTTAAAACTAAAATTGTTAAGTTGACATAGAAAATTACCTGACCCGCAGAAGAAGGATCGCCAAGAAGGTTGAATTTCTGCTTCTTGTAACTGTTGTACGCTGTCGGTACCCTGCGTACCGTATAACCCTTGGGACTACAAAAAATACCCAAGGAACTTCACCTGTCTGAGTTGAAGACCTATGAAGGCCCCACATGTCATACGGGACTAGACCTGCCTCCCATCTATGGTTAGTCCTAGTGTTGCCATGTGTATACAGCAACCGGACCTACATACCACGCATGGGATAGCTTCGGGCTAAACACTTGTGCGGCACCCCCGAACCTAACCCTTGACAGAGGGAAGATCCAATACCGACACGTGTACATCTACACCGGACCTACCCGTCCCAGACAAAAAGCTCCGATGCCGCCACATGTCCAACCCCGAACCTTCAGCCTCAACAATCAGACTGGTGGACCCCCAACGGCTCGGACCTTCAAGGGGCAATCAAAGACTTCAAGACCCAATTAAGTGTCATTAATACCATATTAATGACACACTATCGGAAGGCTCTTAATACCAGTAACGGCACTGTCAAGGCCCGTTACCATGCTATTAAGGGTAATTAACCTCATTAATTGTGTATTAAGCATCAGTAACCGCGAGGGCCACATGTCGGGCCAGGCTAACGGTGTAACGACCAGTCCTTGTATTATAAAAGGATTGGTCGACGATACACAGGGGACGGCTCTTTGGGACTCTGAGACCTCTCCCATACGCATCTTTGATACCCAATACAACAACTACACACCCCGTGGAGTAGGGTATTACGCTCAGACGACCCGAACCACATAAATCCTTGTGTTTATTTGTCATCGTATTTTGAATCTCTGTGCGCCCAATACCGAACTACAAACTCCGCGGGCTACCAACGGCAGTACCGGGAGAATTGCCGAAACCAAACCCCGACAGTTGGCGCGCCAGGTAGGGGCGCTCGAGATTCGAAGATGGTGAACTCTGCTGCTGGATCATCCAACGGCAACCCTGCAGTGCAACCTGCTGGAGGCAATCCCTCCAATGTGCAGCAGCCAGCAGGTGTCACGGCTCCAACAGGAGTCATGCCTCCACCGCCACCGTCCGCACCGGCAAATCAAGCTGGACAGCGGAACGGGGCATCTGCGTCGGTCATGGCATTGGCTAACAACAACCCTGAACACGCGCTCCATGCAGCGCGTGCTCTTCTTCAACGCCCACCACCTCCAGATGCATCCCAGTGTGCAATGGAGCAGTGGAGGGCTGATGTGGAACATTTGGTTGCAGCAGCAGCCGATCACATCAGTAAACAAGGTCCTCCCCCCTCGGGGCGGGCCCCATCGTAGCATCGTACTATGTCGGGCAATATTGGTCCACACGCTTCCCAACATAGGAGGCGTGCTGCGTCTCAACAAGTGATGTCACTGCCATCCGAGGCAAGATGCACCCATACAGTAACCAGGCTTTCAACTCACGACCTTCGGGCAGAGCTTGATCGCCGTTACCGTCAACAGGACGGTCGCGTCCATATCGAGTGTGCTCGTGAAAGGTGAGAGGCTCGAGACAGTCCTGCTCCCGAGGGAGTAGGAGGAGGATGTTCTGCCCTCACCATGCACCTACGCATGGTCAGATGGGGCAAAAGTTCCTGCCTCACCCGTCAGAGAAATTTGATAGGACTGTCAATCCCGCTGAGTTTCTCCAGATTTACTCCACCGCAATCCTTGTGGCCAGAGGCAACGAGACTGTAATGGCCAACTATTTCCCTGTGGCTTTGACTGAGACCGCCAGGTCCTGGTTCATGAGCCTTCCACCTGACTCCATCAACAGTTGGGCGGAACTGTGCCAACAGTTCACCGCCAATTTCGGGAGTTCATACACCCGACAAGGCACCGAACTGGACCTTTTTGCTGTCAAGCAGAAGGGGGGAGAGTCCCTGCGATCTTTTATCCAGTTCTCCCAGGTACAAAACACTATTCCTTCTATCTGTAGCGCCTATGTTATTGTGGCATTTAGAAAGGGCGTACGAGACAAGAAGATGTCAGAGAAGCTGGCGACCAAGGAGATCACCAGCGTCACGGAACTCTTCAGCTTGGCAGACAAATGCGCCAAAGCTGCGGAGGGCTGTGTAATGCACTCCCAACCACCTCCGGAGGATAATAAAAAATCCTCCAAGGGTGAAGTCACTACCTCCGGGAGTGGCAAAAAGAAGAAAAAGTCCAACGGCAAGAAAAAGCCGTCAACCGGCACACCTACTACTGCAGCTGCCGCAGCTTAGGGTGGCCGGGGCCACGCCTCGAGAAACGACCTCGACCATCATCTGAAGATGGTGGCAACTCCAAGATGTGGTGTCCTATACATAAGTCGAACGGCCACAACCTGGAAGACTGCCGAGAGGTCCAGAACCTTGCCGAGCGCTACAACAAGCGCCGGGAATAAGTTCTTTTCCGTCAAAGGGAAGGAAAACAGAAAGTCGACGAAGCTCCGGCTGAAGAGGAGTTAGGCTTTCAGGACCCTAAAAAGGTCTTGAAGGTTGTTTACACCTCCGTCAACGACGACTCCGACATCTCCGACAATGAACATCGAAAAACCATGAACACCATCTTTGGTGGTTCGTGGGACATCACCTCCCGCCGTGTCCTCAAGACCATGCAGCGGGACATGGCCACAGTAGCTCCCACCACCAGGGCGGAGCCGCACCGGAAGTGGATGGATACTGCCATCACCTTCGATGTATCAGACTGCCCTTGGAACATGATCGAAGCTGGACAACTCCCATTGATGGTGTCTCCGACCATCAACAACATCCAACTTCACCATGTAATGGTGGACGGAGGTTGGGGGCTGAACCTCATAAGCTTCGAAGCTTTCGTCAAGCTTCAGCTCCGACCTTCGGACCTTCGCCCCTCTCGACCTTTCTACGGAGTAGGTCCGGGGGCCATAACCCCACTCGGTGCAATTACTCTTCTGGTGACCTTCGGGACCCGGGAGAATTATCGCACTGAGAAGTTGGTCTTCGACGTGGCGCAGATAAACTTATCTTTCAATGCCATTCTGGGCAGGCCAACCTTATAAAAGTTCATGGCTGCTGCTCATTATGGCTACTTGGTGTTGAAGATGCCAACACCAGCTGGTGTTCTCCGGATCCGTGGAGATCGCACCGCCGGAGTGACAGCTCTAGAAGAACTCCACGCGCTTGCTACAACGCAGGAAGAAGAATCCGGAAAGGTGCAAGCTCCGAAACCCCCGAGCATTCGTCATCGAGGCTCAACCTCCGCACCTCACGTGCAACCAAGCAGCGACACCAACATTTTTCGTCAAAGTCGTCCAAATCGGTTCCGACACCGCTCAGACCACCCGTATATCGGGAGGTCTGAATGACAAATAGGAACTCACGCGCATCACTTTCCTTCGGGCTAATGTCGACGTGTTTGCCTGGCAACCATCACAAATGCCTGGGATCCCTAGGGAAGTGATTGAGCATAATCTGAAGATCTATCCTGACGCTCGGCCTGTACATCAGAAGCCTCGGAAGCAATCAGTAGAGCGACAGAACTTCATACGACAAGAAGTGAAGAAGTTGCTCGAAGCTGGATTCATCCGAGAAGTTTTCCATCCAAAATGGCTAGCAAACCCAGTCGTTGTACCTAAGGCCAGCGGGAAGCTTCGGATGTCTATCGACTACACTACACTGAATAAGGCATGTCCAAAAGATCCATTCCCACTACCTAGAATAGATCAGATAGTGGATTCCACCTCCGGGTGTGAATTACTGTGTTTCCTAGATGCATATTATGGGTACCATCAAATTAGAATGTCTAGGGGAGATGAAGAGCATACCTCCTTCATCACAGTAGATGGATTATATTGTTATACTGCCATGCCATTTGGTCTCAAGAATGCTGCTTCAACATTTGTACGGGCTATGTACAAAACTTTTGGAGAGCTCATTAGAGACGTAGTGGAAGTGTATGTCGATGACATCGTCGTCAAGATTAAGAACAAGGAGTCATTCCTTGACACCTTGCAAGCTGTCTTCGACAAGTTGCGAGTCACTCGCACGAATCTGAACCCAGACAAGTGTGTCTTCGGGGTTAGCTCCAGAAAGCTTCTTAGATTCTTGGTGAACCACCGAGACATAGAGGCGAATCCGGCGAAGATTAAAGCTATTGAAGATATGCGGCTGCCAGCCCGCATCAAGGACGTCCAGAAGCTGACTGGATGTCTAGCCGCCCTCAGCCGGTTTATTTCAAGGTTGGCGGAATGGGCGCTACCTTTCTTCAAGCTATTAAGAATGTTCGGACCATTCCAATGGTTTGAAGAAGCAGAAAAGGCGTTCCAGGAGCTGAAGCAGCTCCTCACCACCCTACCAACCTTGGTAGCTCTGAACCCTGGTGAGCCTCTACTGCTTTACATTTCGGCAACTGACGAAGTTGTCAGCATGGTCCTGGTTGCAGAGAGACCAGAATCGTCACACGCTCAGGAATCCAGACCCCTCCGGGAGGGTCAGGAGGTTCCTGAAGGCGAGTCTGGGTCCCAGCCCCAGACTTGGGTCAACAAGGAGTTACTCTTGTTGAGCAAGAAGAGCCGGACCCCCCTGGGAGGGTCCAGGTCACTTCAGAAGAAGCTCCGGGTACCTCCAACTGGCACCCGGAGGTCCCCGAACAAGGTTCGGACCCCGCCAGGAGGGTTCGGGTAGATGAGGAGGAAGCTCCAGACCCCTTTGGGAGGGTCCGCACGGTCCAGCGCCCAGTGTACTTCATCAGCGAAGTACTCCATGACGCCAAGACTCGGTACCTTGAGGTGCATAAGCTGCTCTACGCAGTTCTTATTGCCTCTAGGAAGCTCCAACACTACTTCCAAGCTCACAAGATTTCAGTGGTAACCTCTTATCCACTACGTGCAATCTTGCATAACCTCAATTTCACTGGGAATATTGCAAAGTGGGCAGCGGATTTAGCCAAGTTCGACCTTGAATTCGTCCCAAGACAAGCGATCAAGAGTCAAGCATTGGCGGACTTCGTGGCGGAATGGACCCCCTCTCCATCAAATCCTGGGGGCCCCAGTGAGCATAAGTCGGAACCCAAGGTTCCGGTCTTCACTAAGCCTCACTGGACTCTCTACTTCGACGGCTCCGTGCAGAAGCAATGGGCCAGAGCTGGAGTCCTTCTCCTCGCTCCGACCGGGGAGAGGTGAAATACATGGTGCACCTTGACTTCAAGGCGACCAACAACGTGGCGGAGTATGAAGCACTAATTTATGGACTCAAGGTGGCACTGTCGTATGGTGTCAAGCAGCTGTTGGTAAAGGGTGATTCACAACTTGTTGTAAAACAAGTCAAAGGTGAATGTTGCTGCAACAACCCTCAACTAGCTGCATACCTACTTGAAGTCTAGAAGCTTCAGAAGGACTTTGACGTCCGGGATCTTTGCCATGTCTAGCGTCTCAACAACGCTAAAGCTGACTCAGAGGTCGTCAAAACCTACAGCTCAACCTGCCAAACTGAGCGAAGGGGGCGAGACCAGCACCTCGAAGCTGGCGGTCCTGATGGCCCTGTTACCATGGCATCAATCAAGGGTCGTAGGTGCTGCAGGAAGCTCCGAGCAACCCAGCACGCAAGACTCAAATGCTCAAGCTAGCTCCGATGCATGGATCTCGGAGATCCAGGGATACTTGAAAGACAATTTCCTTTCTGAATATAATGTATTCGCTGACCGAATAGTCAGATTGGCTAAAAGATACACGCTGGTAGAAGGGGATCTCTACCAGCGCGGTGCCAACAGCGTCCTAATGTGGTGCATTACAAGGGAAGAAGGCTGCGAGCTCCTCGCAGAAATCCATGGAGGCGAGTGTGGAAACCACGTTTCTTCCCGCACGCTGGTCAGTAAAGCCTTCCAGCATGGCTTTTACTGGCCTACAGCACTCCAGGATGCAACAGAGCTGGTGAAGAAATGTGAAGCATGCCAGTTCCATGCGAAACAAATTCACACATTGGCTCAGCCTCTACAAATGATACCTCCTACATGGCCTTTCGCTGTGTGGGGGATGGATATCTTGGGACCTTTCCCAAGAGCCTCGGAGGTTACAAGTTCCTGTCTGTTGCCATTGACAAATTCACCAAATGGCCGAAAGCGACTCCAGTTGTGACAATAAACAAGCAATCAGCTATCAACTTCTTGCAGTCCATCTTATGCAGATTTGGAGTCCCAAACAAAATCATAACTGATAATGGGACCCAGTTCACAAGCTCTGCATTCCAAGGATATTGCGAAAACCTCGGCATCCAAGTCAGCTATGCTTCCGTAGCTCACTCGGCAAGCAATGGCCAGGCCGAGAGAGCAAATGCAGAAATCCTAAAAGGACTCAAGATGCGCACATATGAGCGCCTGAAAAAACATAGAGCCATCTGGATTGAAGAGCTTCTGCCCACACTGTGGGCCAACAGGACAACTCCAAACCGGTCAACTGGAGAGACACCCTTCTTCCTGGTGTACGGAGCTGAAGCAGTCCTTCCTCCGGAAATCACCCTGGGGTCACTCCGGGTCCGGACCTTCGACGATGCCACGCAGGACCAGCTCCGGTGTGAAGACCTTGACCTCTTTGAAGAGGGAAGGTGCCGAGCGGCTGTTCGGAATGCCCGATACCACCAAGCTCTTCGGCGTTATCACCAACAGCATGTTCACAACCGACAGCTCGAGGAAGGCGATCTGGTGCTACAGAGGATACAATCCAGAGAAGGGTTAAACAAACTTTTCCCCAGCTGAGAAGGAACCTTCCGAGTGATCAAAGTATCCCGTCCCGGATGCATTCGCTTGGCAACTGAGGATGGGACACCTCTCCTTAATCCTTGGAACAATGAGCACCTCCGTAAGTTCTACGCTCAATATCACAGAGGTGAGTATGTAGTTACATGTGATGTATGTTATAGAGTCATTGTACAGAGTCAGGTAGCTCCTCCGGGAGAACAGCCGGACCTTCCCCGGAAGGTCCGCAAAGTTCTGGCAACACTTGTCACAGTCTTAGAACTAAAAGTGTAGCTAGCTACCTTGGGTCAAACGAGAAACCAAACACACTTAGCCTGGTTCTGTACCCTAAGGGTGTACTCGTTTCCCCTGTACCCCGGACCTATAATGAGAGACATCATTGTGTGAAAACAGACTCCACGTGCATTTATTTTGTACAGGCTCAATATTTTTTATTTTTTTTCTTTCTTTTCTATAAAAAAGTTGTGCAATTCTTAAGAAACTTTAGCTCGACCAGTTCATGTACAATTCGAGTTGCATCGTCTATTCTTCTGGGTCCAAACGTTGTTAATGGTCTACTCGTCTAAATGCCGCCAAGCCAATCTAGGGCCGGAGTGTGCCATCGACTTAGCCTGGTCATGCACCCTAAGTACGCCACTCTACCTACACCCCGGCAGGCCGAAGTAAGGCGAGTCCTGAAACGATCGGACCTGAAGGAAACAAGGCAGTGCACTTGATTGAATTTAGAATTGTGTTCGATCTAAAACTTTCTCGGGAATAGTAAGTCGCAATGATGTTATAGATAGGAAAAGGATTTTACTGTTTTTCTTGAATTCAGTGTGCAGGAAAAATAAAGACCACATAATGATGATGAATGACCGGAGCTACCAAAGCTCTGACATCCCCTAAGGTGGCTTGTGTCGATGTTCCAAACATTGATAATGAGCGTCTCTGGAGCTACTCAGCTCCGGTAAAGCCAGGGGGCCAGCCGTCAACGTGAACAAAAGATGGTGGGAAGACTCCACAGTGGGGTCTGCTGTTGACACACAGCGAGTTGACAAAGGCCACTGCCGGAGCTACCAAGCTCCAACACCCTAGAAGACTAACCGTCGATGCTCTACGCGTTGATGGAGACTGCTGTCAGAGCTACTGAGTTCCGACGATGGTCAATGCCGGAGCCACTAAGCTCCGACAACCTCAGTGGGCCTTCACCATCGAAGACTTCGGAGCTACGCTCTACAAGTTTGAAGCACGCAAGTCTTCAACAACTGTTACATCCTTTTGGTACATGTTCACAATCAAATTGTGTGCATCTACCAGGGGGCCAAGTGGGACAAAGGTGTTGAAGACAACAAATGAAATTCACAAAAAACTTGGATTTCATTCATCTGGGGACAAGATATTACAAAATTGGGGAAAAAGAAGAGAGGATACAAGCGGGGGCTACAAAGAGATAGTCCTAGACCCTATGGAAGAACGAGGCGACCTTCTGGGCAACCTCCGATACGCTGGCTTGGGCATCTTCTCCCTCACCATCGATGGAGCCTTCAAGCACCGGGTCCAGAGGGAATTGAGGGTCCCGGCTTGTGTAGCACGTCAGCATGAATTCTGCGATGTTCTTCGCCAAGGATTGTCCCTCAGTTTCCAGCTGGTCTGCAATGACATCGCCCATCTTGGTGAGCTTGTTGCCTGTCGAACTCAACGCCTGCAACGCCTAGTCCAGCTCCGGCTCCGGATCATCCGGACGCACGAGACTAAAACCCATTGGTGTCAGCGTGTCATTGGCTTTGCCCAAGAAGTCCCGAACTTGTTGAGACTCTGCAGACCTTGAGCCTCGCATCTCCTCCAAGGATCTTCTGGTCGCCGCAAGCTCCAAATTCTCTCGGGCAAGACGCTCTACCTCTTTTGGCGTTCTGCTGAATCTTTTCAGCAACCTGTCTTTCGAGTTTGACGAGCTCTTCCTCCCGAAGGTAGATTTTGTTCTGGCGGTCGACCAGGTCCTTCGTCCGGCCCCGCACCTTCTTCTCCCTAGCAGCAATTTCATCCTCCCTCTTGTGGAGGTCCTGTCCTCGCTGCCAGGACTTCTTCTCCTCTTTCTCGTAGCACTCATCCAACTTCTTGGTGCGCTCCGCGAGACTCTTGTCACCCAGATTTAGCCTCTGAGTAAGCTCCTCCTCCCTCTTCACGAGGTCATCCCGCAGCTCTAGGAGTTTTTGCTCTTCATCTTCGAGCTTTTTCTCCCGCTCCTCAAGGGCCTCCCGACGCTTGACGAGGTTGTCGTGGATAGCGTTGAGCTTCTCCCCGCGATCATTCGCTGCGTTATTAGCAGCTATGGCCTGTTCGTGGACGGCTCGGGACTGGTTGTCAAGGGATCGCACCATACTTTCCCTCTCGTCCAGCAGCTTACCCCAGTACTCCAATCGGACCTTCTCCCTCTTCACCCACTCCTTGTCGTCAGCCAGCCTCGACTGCGCCAGCTTGGTCTCGAATTGGAGCCGGTTGCGCCACCTCCTAAGAGTTTGGTGCTCCTCCTCGAGGGCCTTGCTGTCATGGTAAAAAGCCAGTTGGACTTGATGAAGGTTGGACCAGGCATTGTCGATAGACAATGACAGAGGGATCGGCTCCGGGCCTGCTGGGGTCCTCTCTGCTGGCTCCAGCGGGTTCACTGTGACAAAAATCGGGTCCCACTCTACAAGAGTGGTCCCCTGAGCTTCCACGGCACTAGGTCCGTCCTCTGGGATAGCCTCGGTCACCGTTGGGGATGGTCCTGCAATAGAAGTTTTGACCTCCGGAGTTGGCTCCAAAGGTCCCGCCGCCAGGTCATCAACAACTGGCCCCTCAGGCGGGGGGTCGGTAGCTTCGTCTTGGCACCCTGGCTCATGCGCGGGCACCTCCAGGACCACTGCCTCCAGGGCAAGCGTTGAAGATTCTGCTAGAGTTGAAGCCAGTTCTGGCTCCGTCGTAGGCGCCTCCTCCATCACCGGCTCAGGCGCTAGCGCTTCGACTGTCATGGGCTCGGGCGCCAGTACTTCTGCAGCAACTGGCTCAGGCGCCGGAACGTCTTCGACGACCAGCTCAGGCACTGGAATTTCATCAGCCACTGGCTCTACCGCCGGGACATCACCAACCACCAGCTCAACTGTCAGGGCTCTAACAACCTTCGGGTCTGAGGCTGGAGCGTCCACCATTTCAGCATCCAAACCCGGAGCTTCAACCTCTTGGGCAGGTGCCGCTGGTACATCTTCATTCCCATGGTCCGACACTACCACGGGAGCTTCTGGGGATGAGTCGAGGTCCAAGACCGCGATAGCCGCCGCCGGAGCTGCCACAGCCTCAGCCACCTCTTGGGGCGATGCTAGGATTGGAGCTGGAGTTTCTGCTTGCACAGCTTCAGCTGCTGCTGTAGGAACTGGAGCTTAAGCACCTTTCTTGGGCACTCTGTGGATGAAGGATGAAGAAACTCAAAACACAATTACAACAAAAAATAATCAACTGAGGTAAAAAAACAAACTTACCTTGGAAGGCTTCCACTCCAGCTAGCGCGGAACCTCTTCCCCGGACGCTCGGGGCTGGACCCTGTTGCCACTGGCGTGGTAGCCCCGAAAGGTTCCCCAGAGCTTGCTGCTGCTACCGGTGTCACTTTGTTTGAGGCCCCCCACGACTGGGAAGGACCTCTGGACCCAGAGCCTTCAGCTGGCCCTGGTATTGGAGCCGCATGGCCGGAGCTAGCACCCCGGGGAGATGCCGATGTTGGAGTGGTTGCCGCCGTTGAAGACCTTCCCCTCCGGGGAGAAGGAGCCGCTGCGGAAGGAGCAGGTCTGAAGGACCTCCCATCAGAGTGCTTCAGCTTCCTTTGGCTCGAGGGCTCGGCCAACTCTTTGCCCTTGCCCACGACTTCAAGTCCCTGTCTTGGGGCGGAAGTGGGACCAATCTCGGAAGCTCTGGAGATCGCCAATCCGATGGTCGAACGCCTCTCAACTTCACCAAGGTTGTCAAGCACCGGCATCTTCCACTGGAGCTCCCTGCTGAACTCCACCTCCATGTTCAAGGGAGAAAAGCCGCTGGCGGAGTCAAGTCATTACCCTCAACGTCGATGTCGTGCTGGAACTTCTTGAGGTGAAACTCCAAAGTTGCGCCCTCCATGTTGGACTTCAAACCGGTCTTGATCCGGTCATCGTCCGTCACACTGTTGAGGGCCCAGGCAAGCTTCTCCCTCTTCTTCAGCGGAACCCACTTGTTGACCAGGAAGTTGCAGAATACTGCCTGAGGAGTCACCCCTCCTTCCACGCATTGGCGGATCCTGGTCAGAGCAGGGTTGAAGGGGTCCGATAACACCAGAACTTCACTCCAAGCTTCAGTGTCGATGTTGGGGAGGCCTTCGGGCAGCTCCAGTTTCTCATGCTCCTCCACCCTGATGATGATCCAATCCTTCTTCCAGTGGTCCCACTTCCTAGAAGGGAACGATCGCAAGTACTTGTACGGGCACTTCTTGCGCTTCACAAAATAATAGAAGCCAAGGTACTCGTCACTCTTGTCGATGGTGTGGATGGTGAAGAAGGTGCGGTTTTGTTCCGTCAATTGTCCCGGTACTACCGTTGGTAGCCCGCGGAGTTTGTAGTTTGGTATTGGGCGCGCAGAGATTCAAAAGACGATGGCAAATAGACACAAGGATTTATGTGGTTCGGGCCGCCTGAGCGTAATACCCTACTCTACAGGGTGTGTAGTTGTTGTATTGGGTACCAAAGATGTGTATGGGAGACGTCTCAGAGTTCCCAAGAGCCATCCCCTGTGTATCGTGGACCAGTCCTTTTATAGTACAAGGACTGGTCGTTACACCATTAGCCTGGCCCGACATGTGGCCCTGGCGGTTACTGATGCTTAATACACAATTAATGAGGTTAATTGCCCTTAATAGCTTGGTAACGGGCCTTGACAGTGCCGTTACTGGTATTAAGAGACTTCCGATAGTGTATCATTAATATGGTATTAATGACATTTAATCGGGTCTCGATGTCTTGGATTGCCCCTTGAAGGTCCGAGCCGTTGGGGGTCCACCAGTCTGATTGTTGAGGCTGAAGGTCTGGCGGTTGGACACGTGGCAGCATCAGAGCTTTCCGTCTGGGACGGGTAGGTCCGGTGTAGATGTACACATGTCGGTACCGGAGCTTCCCTCTGTCGGGGGTTAGGTCCAGGGGCGCCACACAAGTGTTTAGCCCGAAGCTATTCCATGTGTGGGATGTAGGTTCGGTTGCTGTATACACGTGGCAACACCAGGACTAACCATAGATGGGAGGTAGGTCCGGTCCCGTATGACACGTTGGGCCTTCGCAGGCCTTCAACTCAGACAGGTGAAGTTCCTTTGTCTTTTTGTAGTCCCAAGGGGTATACAGTACGCAGGGTACCGACAGTGCGGCAGGGCGGCGGGGGTTCGGATTGTGGAGGTGAATGAACCGTCGGGGTCGGGGGCGGCCGATAAAAGCCCTTATTTGCGACGGCATCCTTAATTGCGACGGCCTTAGAATATGGCCGTCGCAATTAAGTTTATTTGTGACGGTCTTTTTCGCAGCCGTCACAAATAAGGATTTATTTACGACGGTTTGCTTATTTGCGATAGCCCTGGGGTTGGCCGTCGCAAATAAGAGGTTATTTGCGACGGCCTTAGGGTTGGCCGTCGCAAATAAGTGGTTATTTGTGACAGCTATTTTATTTGCGACGACCAGTGACATGTTGTCGCAATTTACGCTATTTGTGATGGCTGGCCATCGCAAATAAATACAGCCGTCGCAAATGATCGTGTTTCCTGTAGTGTAAGAACAGAGTGAACCAGCTCCCGACGGTCGACCGTCAATAGTAGAGAACTTTGCCACCTGTTGAGCCGGCCTTGTGCCCGATCCAGAACCGGTTGCAGCAGCACCATAGAGAGGCGGGATGTCGTGAGTGGTAGGCCAAGGTACGTGACCGGCAGCTCGGATATGTGTCCTCCGAAGTTCTGAAGACTGTCGTGGAGGTCGATCCCCACACAATGGATGGGTAAAACTGAGCTCTTGTTCATGTTGACGTGCGGACTGGTTGAATCTCCAAAACCCCTCATTATCTGTGAGATAGCCTCCACATCCGCTTGGATCGGGTTGATAAATACAATCACGTCATCTGCATAAAGAGATACACATATTTTTGTCATGCTTTCTATGAAAGGTGTGAGAAGACCCGTGCTCGTAGCTGCCTCAAAAGTTCATTGCAGCAAGTCGATGTTCAATATAAACAAGTACGGTGAGAGTGGATCACCCTGGCGTAAGCCGCGTCGATGTTGGATCCATTGACCGAAATTGTCATTGAGCTTGACTGATGATGCCGACGAGGCCCAGATAAGGCACAACCAGTTTATCCAACGCCTCGAAAACCCCCTTCGCTCCATCATCTCAATCTTAAATTCTCAAGAGATTGATTCAAATGATTTAGATATGTCGAACTTGAACATTAGTATTAGCTGGCCCTTCCGACAGTACAATATTGCCAAATTCCTCACATAAATAAAATTGTTGTGTATGCAACGGCCACGGATAAAAGCGCTTTGTGCTGGTGCAATGAGGCTATCCAAGTGTTTTTGAAGCCAGAAGCTGAGGACTTTAGTGAAGAGCTTGGCAAATGAATGAATAAGACTTATGGTGCGAAAGTCTCCAGACCGCTCTACCAACTTGCTCTTGGGCAGCAAAGTAATAAGAGCCCCATTGAGTTTCCATAGGAGTCCCCTCAGTGCGAAGATACTGTCAAAGGCTGCCAAGAGATCATGTTTGATGGTGTCCCAACAGTGATGGTAAAAATCGCTCGTGAAGCCATCAGGCTCAGGGGCCTTCTCGGCCAGTAATTCTTGGATGGCACTGAGAATCTCCTCTTCGGTGAATTCCTTATCCAAGTCATTTTGTTGTGAGGTGTAATACAAAACAAACCGTGATAAAAAAACAAATCTTATCATTTTATCTATAGCTACACATATCTCATCACTATCTATATTTGCTATAATGATATACATAGAATATCTAAGAGGATCGCCCCATCCCCAGGTGTGAGCTTGATGGAACTTCTGCTTTCCCATGCGGTCGAGCTTGTCAGGCCTCCCAATTCCCATGCATGTCTAGCTTACTGGGCCTCCTGTCCACGGTGGAGCCTCCTCCATCACTGTGCATGTGAGCTTGCCACGCATGAGGCATGCCACAGTGCGGGCTCATCAACTTGGGAAGGTGGGGGGGGGCGTAGAGCAAGCACCAACGAGGATGAAAACACTAATACAGAAAACCTCATCTGAACCGGTTCATAACAGCTATCAGTATCGGTTTCGCTTCGGTGTTGATTCGTCAGTACTGATAGTCAGTGTTATCAATACTAGTTTGGAAACCGATACAAATCTCTATTTTCAGAAGCGGCTAGATTTATGAACCGATACTGATACATCAAAAATCAGTACCACTTACATTTACGAACTGATACTGACATACCGGTTATCAAATTTGGTTGCAATTACAAACCGCTACTAATATTCAAAAAGCTGAACCGGTTCCTCAGTCAACCGGTACTGAAACCGCGACCGTTTCAAACAGATTTATTCAACGAGCGATATTGATGTGTTATCTTTTAAGATAGAGTTAGGGTGGTTCGTGAGAGATGGTTTCTGAGATACGGTCCGGTCCATTTGAGATGTGGAAGTAAACGGACAAGCCCCTATGGATAGATGGCAAGCAAAGATTCGGAGATTAAGACAGTACTTGTGTCTTTGGGCAAAGAATACGAGCGGTATTTACAAGAAAGAAAAAAAGGACATATTAGATGCGGTGGATGCTCTGGACAAAAGAGCTGAATCCATATCGCTAAACATAGAGGAAATCAACTTGAAACACCAATTAAATGATAGATTAGCGAGGCTGTTAAGAGAAGAGGAATTAAAATGGTACCAAAGGGCGAATACTAAAGACTTGTTAGAAGGTGATGCGAACACAAAATATTTCCATCTGATTGCTAATGGCAAACACAGGAAAAATAACATTTATCAACTTCAGGAAGGTGATGTCCAGATAACCGATCATGTGGAACTTAGGAATTATATAACTAAGTACTACAAAAATCTCTTCGGACCACCGATGGAAAATTATTTCCATCTGGACGAGTACAGAAGGGATGATATTCCTCAAGTCTCGCAAGAAGAGAATGATTTATTAACTGCGATATTAACCGAAGAGGAAGTTAAAAATGTGGTTTTCCAAATGGAACACAATAAGGCTCCGGGGCCAGACGGCTTCCCAACAGAGTTTTATCAAGTGTTCTGGGACCTCAAATAATGATTTAATGTCTTTATTTAAAGACTTTTGGGATGGAAATAAGAACTTATTTAAATTAAATTTTGGTACGATCATTCTACTACCAAAATGTGTGGAGGCAAACAAGATTCAGCAATACAGACGGATATGTCTGTTGAATGTAAGTTTCAAAATATTTACGGAAGTACTCACTAATCGGATCTTAACAATTGCCCACAAAGTCATCAGCCCTACACAGACCGCGTTCCTACCTGGTAGAAATATAATGGAAGGTGTGGTCATTTTGCATGAGACAATACATGAAATGCATAGGAAAAAGTAGAACGGGGTAATAGTGAAAATCGACTTCGAAAAGGCATATGACAAAGTGAATTGGCAGTTTGTAAGATAGATTTTATGCATGAAAGGATTTTCCCCTTTGTGGTGTGATTGGGTAGACGCTGTAATGAGAGGTGGTCATGTAGGTATAAAAGTAAATGACCAGATAAGCGAAAACTTTCAAACCAAAAAGGGTCTTAGACAGGGTGATCCTTTATCGCCTATTCTTTTTAATATAGTAGTTGATATGCTTGCCATAATAGTCAAAAGAGCCAAGGAAAATGGTCTTATATCAGGGGTCGTTCACATCAGGTAGATGACAGATTATCCATTCTACAATATGCGGACGACACTATTATTTTTATGGACCATAACCTTGAGCATGCAAAAAACCTAAAACTGTTACTATGCGCTTTCGAACAGCTTTCGGGGCTAAAAATAAACTTCCACAAAAGTGAATTATTTTGCTTCGGAGACGCCTGTCAGGTACAACAGCAATACTCAGACCTCTTTGGATGTCAAGTAGGGAATTACCCCTATAATTACTTAGGTATCCCGATGCACTACAAGAAACTAAATAATAAAGATTGGAAAATGATTGAGGAAAGGTTCAAAAAAAAACTAAGCAGTTGGAAAGGAAAACACCTGTCGGTTGGTGGTCGCCTAGTGCTGATCAATTCGGTCCTAACAAACCTCTCGATGTTTATGATGTCTTTCTTCGAGATTCCACGGGGAATTCTAGAGAGACTAGACTATTACAGATCCAAATTCTTTTGGCAAGCGGACAATCATAAAAAGTAGTATAGGCTTGCCAAATGGAGTCTGATCTATCAACCTAAAGAACGAGGAGGTTTAGGGGTTCTGAATCTTGATATCCAGAATAGGTGTTTACTTAGCAAATGGTTATTTAAATTGATAAATGAAGACGGTTTATGGCAAAAGATTTCAAAGAGGAAATACATGAGAAATAAAACAATAGGTCAGGTTCAACGAAGACTGGGCGACTCTCACTTCCGGGCTGGTTTAATGAAAGTGAAAGACATGTTCCTACAATATGGTAAATTCCAAGTGAATAATGGTGTTTCAACAATATTTTGGGAAGATAAATGGTTGGGAAATACCAGTGTGAAAGAGAAATATCCTAGCCTATACAATATAGTTAGACGTAAACATGATATTGTGGCCCAAGTATTAAGTTCTATGCCCCTGAATATATTGTTTCGCAGGGGGTTGGTTGACGATAATTTAACTAGGTGGTATAGAGTAGTGGTGTCCATAGTTCATATACGACTGAATAACACAGAAGATACCTTTAAGTGGGACTTACACCAAAATGGGGCCTTCTCTGTTAAATCATTGTATAGTGCTATGATCTCTAATGGTAACATATGTAGAAACAGAAAGTTATGGGAAGCCAAATTACCACTAAAAATAAAGATGTTTATGTGGTACTTAAGTCGTGGAGTAATACTAACAAAAGATAATCTAGTTAAACATAATTGGAAGGGTGACAAAAAATGTGCCTACCGTATGCATGACGAAACAATTCAACATTTCTTTTTCCAATGTCATTATGCTAGATTTATTTGGCGCATTGTTGGTATTTATTTCAACATTAATATCTGGTTTTCTATATTGCATATGTTGAATGGCTGGTTGTATTCTTTTAATACTAATCGCAGGAAAATCATCATTGTTGGTGTAGCAGCTGTATGTTGGGCCATTTGGTTAAGCAGAAATGACATTGTGTTTGACAACCGCCCAATTAAAACTTATATGCAGGTACTTTTCAGGGGCACCTACTGGCTACGCACATGAGCGTCGCTGCAAAAGGATGAGGAGAACAAACGCATGATACGGATGGCTTGCAAGACTATGGAAGCCACCGCCATGGAAACATTCGCCCGATTTGGATGGAGTTTTAGTTATAGGCTTCATTATTAATAAATTGTATCGGGCTAGATTTTATTTTCAAGGGTATGGAGTCAGGAAAAGTCTTTTTGCTTATTAATGTTTAAACTTTTGTATTATGTACGCCCATAACCTCATGTGAGGGGAAGGTCGGGATTTGAACCCATTATCAAAAAATGAGTGGTTATTATTACAAATTGGTACAAATAAGTATGATTTTTCGAATCGGTTCCTCGGTTTAACTGATACTAATAAGTCGACTATTATGAGCCAGTTCATTTTAGAAACAGATACTAGTTGATGTTATCAGAATTGGTTATCGTTACGAAGCGATATAGATAAGTATTTGAGAGTCAAAAGATTCAGTTTACTATTCAGCATCGCACATAATATGTAATCAATAGTCACAGACAAATGAACATGTAATCAACAGTGACTGACAAATGAACATATAATCAATAGTCACAGACAAAAGAACATATAATCACAGTCACAGATAAATAAGTTTGCTGCATACATCGACAAATATGTTACAATTGAGGTATTACATGTAAAGTTTTGTATTTACTCGCAGCGAAAAGTTCGAAGTGTCCAAACTGGTTGAGTTATACAGCAGAACGACAATTTAAACTTTTCGAACTGATCGTTTTTCACTGATGCATAAGTAAAAAATTGAAATGCAAATCTTGTCAGTGATTTATAGGATAGTATGATTTGTATTTACTACTAAGTTTTGATGTGTTTTGATGGTTTTTGTACAACAGGCTTGTGTGAGGTGCTCACATAAGGTATTGTGATTATAAGACTAAGGAGAGTCAAGTTGATGATTTGGGCTTGCAATGAATTGGTTATTTGTTCATGTGCAGGTGGTGTTTGAGATCAAGAGATAGCTGGTGATGTTGATCCTTGAATTAAACTTAGGGAGAAGTTTAGGTTAACAACCAAATTTGAGAGGAATTGTTGCTGAGGCTTTAGAGTAGGTCACGCAACATATTTGAATCCAGAATAATTCATATTAAGTTATCATGGATGTTTTGGAAAATGTGTGCACGTGTGCAAGGGGTACATGGATGTGGCAACATTGTTCTAAGATGTGGTGAAGAGATTTGGACGTGAAGATATGGCTACAAAGGTCTAATCGGCTACTATGCGCGCTCAGGGTGACGTTGGGGCAGTTTGGCGTGGTTTTGAGTTGGTTCTGGTTTGGTTTCGTGTGAGGCACAAAATAGAGTTCTTTAGAGATTGTTAGACATTCCTAAGGTGTTAGGAAGATTAAGGATTGCTTCTATCTGCATATGGAAGAGCCCTTAATAGTTTTGGAGAGTTTCCATTGAATCAAGTAGGAGTAGGTGTCCTAGTTGGATTGAAGTTGTTGGAGATATATATATATATATATATATATATATATATATATATATATATATATATATATATATATATATATATATATATATATATATATATATATATATTGCAGTGACACTTCCCCCGATACTACTAAAGTGTAGTCCTCGGAGGTTCGTATTCGGATGGGGCGCGTAAGATCACAAACAAGATGATGACAAGAGAGTTTTTACGTGGTTCGGGCCGCCTGAGTGTAATACTGAAAGTGCATCTAGGACTCTCTTGTGGGTTTTGGATGATTTATGACAAGCAATTGGGATCCTAACCTATTTGTTGAAGATGAGTGCAGGCCTATGATAGGAAAATGAGCAAAATACCAAAAAGAAGGAAGGATGAGGAGCAAAGTGGAGATGAGCTCAAGGAAGAAGAGTAATAGATTATTGTGTATGGAGTGTGTTAAGGAAACTCACCCCAAGAGCTCAATCACAATTAAACACACACATTGCACAAAGTTACACAGGACCGGACTAGTCCGATCACAACCGGACTAGTCCGATAACCTTTCTGCACCAGATCGGACAAGTCCAATATCTGTCGGACTAGTCCGATATTCTTCTGACTAGAATCGGACTAGTCCTCCCCAGTGCGGACTAGTCCTCAAAACACTTCACAAGTCACACAAAATCGGACAAGTCCGATCACAACCGGACTAGTCCGATATTCTTTCTGATCCAAATCGGACAAGTCTGATGTCTACATGAACTAGTCTGAAATACCCTCTGATCTGAATCGGACAAGTCCCCCAGTGCGGACTTGTCATCCTATACACTTAGGGTCTCACATGTCCGGACAAGTCCGATGACTATAATCTTTGGGTCAACTAACCAATCTTTTTGTGAAGAATTTAGTAAAATCATGACAGACAGGTTTGAAATGTCAATGATGGGAGAATTAAAGTACTTCTTAGGATTCCAAGTACGACAGCAGAAGGAAGGAACGTTCCTAAGCCAAATCAAGTACACGCAGGACATCCTCAAGAAGTTTGGCATGGACAAGGCGAAGCCCATAAAAACTCCCATGGCAACGAATGGCCACCTAGACCTCAATGAAGATGGACCTAGCATCGACCAAAAGGTATATCGCTCCATGATTGGATCTCTACTCTATTTATGTGCATCTAGGCCAGATATTATGTTGAGTGTATGTCTGTGTGCAAGATTTAAAGCCAATCCTAAGGAATGTCACTTGACAGCCGTAAAAAGGATCTTGAGATATTTAGTTCATACACCCAACCTTGGCCTTTGGTACCCAAAAGGCTCAAAATTCAATCTCATTGGTTACTCCGATGCAGATTATGCCGGGTGCAAAGTAGATAGAAAAAGCACCTCCGGCACATGCCAATTCCTAGGGAGATCCTTAGTTTCTTGGTCCTCCAAGAAACAAAATTCCATTGCCTTATCCACAGCCGAAGCAAAGTATGTTGCAGCCAGGAGCTGTTGTGCACAACTCCTTTGGATGCGACAAACTCTAAGGGATTACGGTTACAATATGAAGCGTATTCCTCTCCTTTGTGACAACGGGAGTGCCATTAAAATTGCCCACAATCCAGTTGAGCACTCTAGAACTAAACACATAGACATAAGACATCTTTTTTTGAGAGACCATTCCATGGAAGGAGATATAGCCATCTCACATGTCAATACCCAAAAACAATTGGCCGACATATTCACCAAGCCACTTGATGAAAAGCGCTTTTGCGAACTCTGAAATGAACTAAATATCCTCGATGCTCGGAGTGTGGCTTGAAAAGTTGTATACCTGTATGAATTCTTCAAAATATATTGATTGAATTATGAAAATCAACTCTCTCTCAATTTTTCCCGAAGAACTATGTCAATTACTAGATCTTGGTGAATTATGATCATTGCTTGAATTTTGTATGCTTACTGATCATACTCATCAAGACTATTTGATTTGATTTGCCCCTCTATTCTCTGATTATGAACCTTCAAATATATATGAATGGGCTATGCATTTCCTGGTGACCACGGACTAGTCCGTGGTTACCTGGACTAGTCCGCTCATGCAGACTAGTCTGCAGAGTGCCAGTTAGGCCGGACTAGTCCGATAACACCACGGACTAGTCCGATGTTGCTCTCTGGATGAGTTCGGACTAGTTCGGTCATCTCCGGACTTGTCCGATTTTTCGTGTCCATAACCCTAGCCACCACCAAACCCTAATCCCTTCATTCTCCACTCTTGGTCACGCGATCTCTCTCCTCCGCTCGAGCTCCCAAGGCGATTTCTTGCTCCCTCCATCAAAAATCTCCGCATTTGGGCGGAAATCAAGCTTGCCCTCTTGAGGATTGAAGCTAGCGGACTTGTCCGGCCTTCAACACCCTCATCTCCAAGCTTCAATCGATTTCCTCGGTAATTTTCACCCAAACCCTAGAAATCTCGTTTTTCTTCATTATTGGTCGAATAGCCTAGCATCTTTCACTATATACATGCCTCCTTTATGTATCACGTGTATGCTAGACTTATTGTGCATTAGGAATCAGCTTTTGTCAAATCTCTTAGGTTTTTGAGGATGAACACCGGACTAGTCCGGTCCATGAACGGACAAGTCCGGTCCCCCCCCCCCCCCCCCCGGACTAGTCCGTGGCTGTGCACCGGACAAGTCCGATGTTTCTGAAGTCAAAACCTAACTCTTCAATTCCTCAATGCAATTCCTTGCTATCCTTTCATACCTATGCCTTGTATCATTCATTATCATTCTTGAAACTCATTCTCAGGTCATGTCGAGCTCAAACGATGAGGTTTCCGATTTTGAGGCCGAGATGGACCACGAGGTGGCACCTCGTACCTCAACGAGTCTTGGCAAGAAGCGCCAAGAGCGACCTACCGAGCCAGCTCTGTCTCCTCCACAGGTTCGGGGGAAAGTGCTAGCGAAGAAGCCAGCCTCCAAGGTGCCAGTTTCTAGGGCTACCGCCAGTGGTGGCCCTAGCTCGGCAAGTGCCCGCCTAGCCAAAGGCAAGGGCAAGGGGGTAGCGACGAGTCCAGTTGGACCATTAAAGCTACATGCTCCCAGGGAAGGGGTCCGGGACCCCACTGAAGAAAAGTTCAACGGGAAGGGCAGTGACTCGACGGCCAAATTCAGAAGCATCGATTGGTATGGCCGACCGAAGCAAGCAGCTGATGGAAGATTCTGGTGCAACTTCCATGCTGATTTCTACAGATCGGTGTATCTACCGATGAAGATACCAGTGGTGCGCAGTCAGTGGATCGACTGGGCACATCTTGAGAAGAAAAGATGCTCTGCTTTTGATGAAGTGATTGCAGCAGCTGAAAGACATGGCTTGAAGGACCTCTTTGCCTTCAAGTACAATTGGAATGATGAAGTGGTGGCTCAGTTCTATGCCACCTGCCACTTTGCAAGCGATGAAGAGGAAAGAGTGACTTGGATGACTCATGGATCCAAGTACACTATCACTTATGAAGAATTTGCAAGGATGTTGCATCTTGACACCACCCGCAATGATAATGTGGTCATCCACAATGTTGGTGTCATTGACAAGGAGAGGATGAAGTTTCTCTATGAGCCCAATTCAAAGTTCATCCCTCCTTCCACAAAGAACATGAAGACATTCTTTGTGGTGCTAAACAGAGTCTTGAGGAAGACCATTGCCCCTAAGGATGGGGATGCAGGGAGTATACAAGGGTACCTCCGGACCCTAATGAGGGTCATAAGCAAGAACAGACAGTTTGATGTGTTTGACTACATATGGAACGATATGGTTAACATCTCCAGCACCCCCAACGGGTCCTGCGGCTATGCTCCCTATCTAATGTTTATGATTGAGAAATTCACAAAGATTGAGTTTGTCAAGGATGTGGAGCACACTCCTTTGAGGCCTCAGAAGCCTCAACCAGTAAATGTCCAGGCTGCTCCCTCGCCGGCCTCCAGTCCCGAGGCACCGGCAAGATCAAGAGAAGATGTTAGAGCTGTCCCTACTTCTAGGGAAGGCCCTCAGAGAGGATCAGCTAGTGGGATCCTCAAATAACTGGTTGCCATATTCTCCTCCTGCAAGAAGGCCGAAGTGAAGGCCCACAAGCTCAACATGAAAAGAAAGGAGGACATCAAGTACATCAAGGCAAATGTGAAGCAAATTTGCCAGAAGCTGGAGATCGACCCCATTGGATCTCCAGTAATTTATGAGGACTCCAACCCGGACTACACTGAGCTCGGGCCTTTGACCCCATCCGAGCTTGCCTACTTTGGCGTTGGGGGCTCGAGCGTCTCCGCCCCTCCTCCTTCTCCTCCTCATCAAGCTGAAGATGAAGAAGACAAAGACGACGATGAGAGGACCGACAGTGAAGAGTGAAGACATTAGAACCCTCCTCTCCTTCTTTTTGGTGTCTTGATGCCAAAGGGGGAGAGATTGAGGGGGGGGTCTTAGCTTTAGCTATAAGGTGTGAGGAGAGAGCTCTCTTTATGTTTTCTTAACTCTTTTGTGGCTTGTAATGTTTTAACAATGATCATATGTTAATTATGGTTCTGTGATGCAATGATTTGATCCTTTGAGTAGTGTTTATGAAAACTGAGATTTTGTTCTAAAATGACATATATTATGGCTATTGGTTGATTAAAGTCAACTATGTCATTCTTTATGTCTCAGTATACTTAGTTATGCATCCCACCATAAAGAATGCACATATGGGTAATTCTTTCACTGCTTGATGTATTTTTGACTCATATGTGCATACTTTATGAAAATCTCAATTTTTATCATATTTTGTGAAATCTCAATTGGTTGTCATCAATCACCAAAAAGGGGGAGATTGAAAGTGCATCTAGGACTCTCTTGTGGGTTTTGGATGATTTATGACAAGCAATTGGGATCCTAACCTATTTGTTGAAGATGAGTGCAGGCCTATGATAGGAAAATGAGCAAAATACCAAAAAGAAGGAAGGGTGAGGAGCAAAGTGGAGATGAGCTCAAGGAAGAAGAGTAATAGATTATTGTGTATGGAGTGTGTTAAGGAAACTCACCCCAAGAGCTCAATCACAATTAAACATACACATTGCACAAAGTTACACAGGACCGGACTAGTCCGATCACAACCGGACTAGTCCGATAACCTTTCTACACCAGATCGGACAAGTCCGATATCTGTCGGACTAGTCCGATATTCTTCTGACTAGAATCGGACTAGTCCTCCCCAGTGCGGACTAGTCCTCAAAACACTTCACAGGTCACACAAAATCGGACAAGTCCGATCACAACCGGACTAGTCCGATATTCTTTCTGATCCAAATCGGACAAGTCCGATGTCTACACGGACTAGTCCGAAATACCCTCTGATCTGAATCGGACAAGTCCCCCAGTGCGGACTTGTCATCCTATACACTTAGGGTCTCACATGTCCAGACAAGTCCGATGACTATCGGACTAGTCCGAAGATTTCCTGTAGTGAAATCGGACAAGTCGTTCCTAGCCGGACTAGTCCGATATTTCGGGGTACTTAGGGTTTGCTACACACAGCACACCGGACTAGTTTGGTGACCACCACGGACTAGTCCGAACTTTCTGAACCCTAACGGTCACTTTTATAAACCCCATATAAATAGAGGTGCACGGCCCAATTATGAAATCTCTTGAACCCTAGCGCCGTCACACCACCCAAGAGCCTCAAAAACTACATCTCTCCATGAAATTAAGTGCAACAACGATCAATACTTTGAGGATATACTCTAGATCATTGGAGAGACACTTGCAACACCATGTTGAGCTCTTGGTTTGATTCTCTAACACACTCCTGCGATTCATTTGTAATTTTTGAGTGTGTTCTTGGTGGTATTTTATGTTGTAATCCAAGGGAGCTCTCAACGTGTGAGAAAGCCCCTTGAATTCAGTTATTCACCCCTTTGTGATTAGTGGAAGAGGATTGGCCTTCGTGGCGATCCAACGAGGGTAGGGTTGGAGAAGACCCGGTCCTTTTGTGGACTCCTCAACGTGGATGTAGGTTGCCTTTTGTGGTAGCCGAACCACGGGATAAATCCTTGTGTTTTGCTTTTGGTGTTCATCATTCTCATTCATCAATATAATCTATGGTTTCAACAACCATTGCTTATCTTACGTTGAATTATCAAACATAAGAATTAACTGTGATATAATCTAATATATAACATTGGAACCTTTATTTGATTCTATATTTCTGCTGCATACATAAAAGAATCAACCTAATCGATCAAGCTTAAGCAACTAAGTTCATGAACATCGGACTAGTCCACACATTACCGTACTAGTCTGATATCTCTGGTATTGAACTTGTTGTTGAGTGTTGCAGGATCTGACAAAATTCAAAAAGGCCTATTCACCCCCCCTCTAGGCCCACATTCAAATACCCTACTCCACGGGGTGGTTGTTAATTGAGTTTAAGTCGGTGGCGAGTGTCTGTGGTTGCTTGTGTGCGTATGAGCTTGGTCCCCTTCTACCGTGTGACGCATCCCTTTTATATTCTAAGGACTGGCCGTTACAGTACATGCCTGGCTGGACAGGTGGCCCCGGCTATAATTAACCACCTATACATCATCTATATGTACAATCTCTGATTAACCGTGTGATAATGCGCCTTAATGGTAGTGTTACTTGTCTTGATAGTCCTCTGATCATGTGTCATTAGTATTGAATTAATGACACGTTAATCAGGTCTTGTAACGGTTGTTTAATAGCCTCTTGAATGTACGCTCTGTTGGAGATCCTGTATTCTTCTCGTTGCAGACTTAGGTCCGGAGGTTCAACACATGGTAGCTTCGGAGCTTCCGTCTGTGGGGAGGTAGGTCCGGATACACTTGACGCGTGGCGGCACCAGAGCTTCCCTCTACTGGGGGTTAGGTATGGGGTTGCTTGACACGTGGCGGTACTGGAGCTTCCCTATGAAGGGAGGTAGGTCCGGTCCCGCAGGACACGTGGTAGCACCAGAGCTATCCAAACGAGGGATGCGGGCCCAGTGCTGTCAGTCGTATGTTGTTTTCGGAAGTCTTCAACTCAGACATAGGAACACTTGGTTTTAAGTGCAGTATCAGAGGTACCTGGTATCCAGGGTACCGATTGTGGCCCTCGAGCCCACCTCTAGGAGAAGCCTTCTGGGTGACGTTATACTACCAGAGGTGGGGCCATCTTCGATTCTCGCGTTGCGGCTTCAAAGTCTTTTTCTGGGTGGTTGAAGCAATAGCAAAGAGTTATGCCATCGCCACGTGGCCCTTTTTGACACGGCGCGTGGGATCCTGGCATGCGGATCTCACGCAATTGAAGGTCGTCGGTTCCCAATACGAAATTCATATTGGTTCCCACCGTAATATTTGTAGCCTTGTTAGGCAGCCACCCTCGGGCTTCCAACTTCTCATCATCACAACGGTCCGCAATAGGCCATTGCAAATAAACAATGATGTCGCAAATAGATGGCTAAATTGCGACGGCAGGCCAAGGAGCCGTCGCAAATAGGACAGCTGTCGCAAATAGAGCTTATTTGCGATGGCCGGTTCTGAGGCCGTCGCAAATAAGGTTAATTGCGACGGCCAACCCTAGGGCCGTCGCAATTAACTCGGCTATCGCAAATTAAAGTCATATAACCGTCGGGATCACTCATTTCCAAATCGAGCACCGCATTTTCTTGCCTTCGCTGCTGCCGCCGCCGTTGCCTGTTGTCGCCGTCGCTCCGCCACCTCAAGGTATGGCCGCCCCCTCCTCTTCTCCCTCCTATCCATATCTGCTCCCCTCCATTGCCGCCCCTTCCCCTTCCCTCCCCTCCATAGCCGGTCCCCCTCCTCCTCCATGCCCCCCTCTTCCCCCATCCATGGCCGCCCCCCCTTCCATGGCCGCCCTCCCCTCCTAACCGACCCCCTACCTCCCCCCCCCCCCCCCTGTCCATGGCCTCCCCTCCCCTTCCTCATAGCCGACCCCCCTCCCAACCTTCCATGGCCGCCCCCCCCCCCTCCATGGCCCCCCTCCCTCCCCTCCCCTCCTCCATGGTTTAATTTGTTTAATTGGTGTCGAATTGAGGTGCTGAATTTTTCCTTAATATGTTGAATCAGTTAGGTTAATTGGTGATTAGTTGATTAGAGGATTGAATTGTGTAATTTGTTGGTTAAATTGGTTATTAGTTGATTGAATTGTGTAATTTGTAGATTAAATTGTTGATTAGTGGAAGAATTGTTGTATTGAATTGATAATGCTTATGTCTATGTTAATCATGCTTAGCTAGGTTTAGAATGAATTATGTGTATGTTCATTTATGCCTATGTTCAATTTTTTGTTAATTGAGATTAAGTTTGCTAAGCTAGGTTTTGGTCAATGCTTATGTATATGTTTCTAATAAAATTGTTTATGTTTAGGTCCATGTTTATTAATTGATAAGTTACAATTTATAATTGTTATGTTTACGTTTAATTGAATTGCTTTGTATTTTAGATTATGGTTATAATTTTTAGTCTGATTGCTTGAGTGTTACTATATGTACAAAAATGGGATTCGGGTCGGCTTGACCCGACACAACCCATTTAGGGCCCGACAAGGCCCATTTAGTTAGAAGTTAAAGTATGCGTCTAAACGGACACGGAGACGAACGATGACAGTGCAGACGGCAAACACCCTGTCGGTGGTTTTGATTCGGCAGATCTCCCGACACTACTAAAGTGTTTGCGGAGTTTGAAGTTCGGTATGGGCGCGCGGAGATTCAAGAAGGTGAAATGTAAAATGACACAGGAGACACGAAGATTTACGTGGTTCGGGCCGCCTAAGCGTAATACCCTACTCCACGGGATGTGTTGGTGTTGTATTGGATGTATGAACTCAACTCAGGTGACGTGAGTTGAGTACGTGTGTGAGCCGATTAGACCAGATTAGATCAGAGCAAGTCAGATCAGTCTCTCCTATGTATCGTCGGCCTGTCCTTTTATAGTACAAGGACAGACCGTTACAGGTTGGCCTGGCCTGACATGTAGCCCCGGCGGTTACTAATATTGATACACATTTGATGCGCTTAATTACCCTTAATGACCGAGTTATGGGCTTCGACAGCACCGTTACTGGTAATTAAGGTCGTCAGATTGTGTGTCATTAATATAGTATTAATGGCACTTAATCGGGTCTTGAAGTCCTTGATTCCCCTTTGAAGATCCGGAGCCGTTGTGGAGTCTACCGGAGGTTTGAGGCTGAAGATCCGACGGTAGGACACGTGGCAGCTCCGGAGCATGCTGTGAGGAACAGATAGGTCCGGTGCCACCAGACACGTGTCAGTTCCGGAGCTTCCGTCAGTCTGGGGTTAGGTCCGGGGGTGCCATTATGGTACATAGCCCGGAGCTTCCCCCTTGTGGGCGGTAGCTCCGGTTTGATGGTACACGTGGCGACCCTGAGACTAACCATATTGGGGAAGCGGGTCCGGTTATGTCTGACATGTGGGCTTTCGAAGGTCTTCAAATCAAGTAGTTGACATTTCCTTGAGATCTTTGCAATCTCAAGGGGTATAGGGTACCCAGGGTACCGACAGTGGCACCCTGGGCCCACCTCTGGGGAAGACCCCTTGGGTGAAGTCATTCTGCCGGAGGTGGGTCCATCCTTCGACTTTTGAGCCGAGTCTTCAAAAGTCTTCAAATGTGCCGTTGGCGATAGTTTTGGAGTTAAATCCTCGCCGCGTGGCATATCCCGGGTGCGGCAAATGAGATCTTTGGCGTGCGGATCTCACGCAATTGAAGGTCGCTGGTTCCCGATACAAAAATCGAATCGGTTCCGCGTGCCTTATCAGGTCGCCGCCTTCGGGCTTCCCGCCTTTCATGACGACAACCGTTCACCTGGGTAAGAACCTCGACTTGATCGTCGGGGTGGTCTCGAGCCCTCTTGTCATCGGCAGGGTGAAATTTTTGAATAGTATCTTTGACTTCCCTGCGGTTTCCATCCAAGCGTTGTGGGGGCTTACTTAAGAAGGAAAGCGCGCACCGTCTGGGGTTCTTTACGCCTCTCATCTGATCTTGTGCTCGAACTCCCAAACTTGTGCTTGCCTTTCCTCTCTTACCTCGTTGTGCTGCGATGGAGTTGGGTCTCCGCGAGAGTCACTTGAAGACCGAAGGTGACCTGAAGAAGGTCCGGGCCCTCATGGGGTGGTCCCCGGATTTCTTTAACCGCCTGGTCCGCGCCGGGGGAGAGCTCCCATTCGAGAAGGAGCACGCCGGCGAGATGGTGTACTTTTCTACGTACGCCATGGTGGGGTTGATCCCACCTTTTTCCTCCTTTTTCTTGATGCTGCTAGACTTCTATGGTCTGCAGTTGTACCACCTTGGCCCCCACTCCATTCTTCTAGTGTATGTCTTCGTCCACTTCTGTGAAATGTGGATGGGCATCGCCCCCTGCATTGAGCTTTTCCAGACCTTCTTCACCGTTCATACCACCGGAAGGAGTAATGAGTACCTTGGCTTCTACTACTTTGTGAAGCGCAAGAAGTACCCATTCAAGTACCTCCGGTCATTTCCCTCTGGAAAGTGGGACGATTGGAAGAAGGATTGGATAGTCATCCGGGTGGAGGAGCACGAGAAGCTAGAGCTGCCCCAAGGCCTCCCCAACATCGACACTACAGTCTGGAGTGAAGCTCCGGTGCTGTCGGATGCCTTCAACCCTGCTCTGACCAGGATCCGCCATTGTGTGGAGGGAGTATTAACTCCTCAGGCGATATTTTGCAATTTCCTGGTCAACAGGTGGGCACCGCTGAAGAGGAGAGAAAAACTCGCTTGGTCCCTCAACAGTGTGATGGACGACGATCGGGTCGAGATCGGGCTGAAGTCCAACATGGAGGGGGCGACCTTGGAGTTTCATCTCAAGAAGTTCCAACACGGCATTGACGTTGCGGGTGATGACTTGACCCCGCCACCACCTTTCCTCCCTCTGAACGTGGAAGTAGAGTTCAGCAGGGAGCTACAGCGAACGATGTCGGTGCTTGACGACCTTGGTGTCGTCGAGAGACGATCGACTTCCAGGGTGGTGATCCCTGGGGCTTCTAAAGGTGGCTCCGACCCTGCCCCGAAGCCAAGGACCCAAGTCGTCGGCAAGGGCAAGGAGTCGGCGGCCGAACCCTCGAGCCGGAAGAGGAAACTGAAGCATGCCGACGGAAGGTCCATCAGGCCTGCATCCTCTGCAGCAGCTCCTTCTCCACGGAGGGGGGGTCTTCTACAACTGCGCCGACTGTACCTGCAGCAGTGTCTTCCCGGAGTACTAGCTCCGAGCATGTGACTCCAGCACCAGGGCCAGTTGATGCCTCTGGGTCCGGAGGTCCTTCCCGGTCGAGGGGGGCCTCGACTAAGGAAATGCCCGTGGCCGCAACAAGTTTCGGGGGGCCTTCCGGAGCTACCACGCCGGCGGCGGCTATGGTCAGTCCAGAACGCCCAGGAAAGAGATTTCGTGCAAGCTGGTGCGGAAGCCTTCCGAGGTAATTTTTAATCTTTACCTCAGATATTTGTTTTGTTGTAGTAACTGTTTTTTAAGTTTCTTCATCCATCATCTGCAGTGTCCCCAAGAAGTGGAGTGAGGCTCCACCCTCAGCCACAGCAGCTGAAGCTGTGAGGGCGGAGGCTTCTGCTCCTGTCCCGGTGCCGCCCCAAGTGGTGGCTGAAGCTGCGGCAGCTCCAGCGCCAGCTGTCATGGTCATGGACCTCGACTCATCTCACGAGACTCCCGTGGTAGCGCCGGACCACGGGAGAGAAGATGCGCCAGCGGAACCTGCCCCGGAGGTTGAAGCCCCGGGTCTTGATGCTGAGATGTTGGAAGCTTCGGCCGTTGAGACAGATATTGTCGAAGCCCCGGCGATTGAGCTGGAGGTTATTGAAGTCCCAGCGAGCGAGTCGGATGTTGAGGAAGTCTCGGCTGTTGAGCCGGCTACCTCCGAAGCTCCGGCCTCAGAGCCGGTTGCCACTGAAGCTCTGGCTGCAGAGCTGGTTGTTGTTGACCTTCTGGCGCCCGAGCCAGTCATTGCGGAGGCATCAGCACTCGAACCGATGGTGGTCGAGGTGCCAACACCCGAGCCATCAGCGGAGGAGGAGCTCTGGCCGGAGCCGGAAGTAGCCTCTGCTCTGGAAGTGATGACGGCGGAGGTGCCTGCTGCTGAGCCAGGGTGCCCTAATGAAGTTGCTGGCCCCCTGCCTGAGGGGGCAAATGAAGACCTGGCGGCAGGGCCTTCGGAACCACTTCCGGAGGTCGGAACTTCTTCTGTCGGACCCTCCTCGGTGGCAACTGAGGCTATCCCAGAGGACGGCCCTAGTGCCGTGGAGGCTCAGGGGACCACTCTTGGGGAGTGGGACCCAATTTTTGTAAGCGAGAACCCGCTGGAACCAGCGGAGGAGACCCCAGCAGGTCCGGATCCTATTCCCCTGTCGTTGTCCATTGACAACGCTTGCTCCAGTCTGCGTCAAGTCCAGGTGGCGTTCTACCACGACAGGAAGGCTCTTGAAGAGGAGCGCCAAACCGTTAGGCGGTGGCGTAATCGGCTCTACTTCGAGACCAAGCTGGCGCAGTCGAGGCTGGCAGATGACAAGGAGTGGATCAAACAGGAGAATGTCTGCCTGGAATATTGGGGCAAATTATTGGATGATAGGGAGAGCTTGACTCGTGCCCTCAACGCTCAATCCCGGGCCATTTATGAGCAGACCAAGGCAGCTAATAGTGCGGCTGATGATCGCCAAGAAAGGCTTGAAGCCATTAACACTACTCTCATCAAGCGCCGGGAGGCACTTGAGGAGAGGGAGAAAAGGCTCGAAGACGAAGAGCAAAAACTCCTAGAGCTGCGGGATGATGTCCTGAAGAGGGAGGAGGAGCTCGCCGAAAAGGTGGCTCTAGATGACAAGGGCCTCGAGGAATGCGCCAAGAAATTGGAGGAGCGTTGCGTTGAGGAGGAGGAGAAGGCCTGGGTGCGAGGGCAGGAACTCTACAAGCAATAGTGTGCCATCACTGCCAGGGAGAAGAAAGTTAGGGGTCGGGAGAAGGACCTGGTCAGCCGCCGGAACAAGATCCACCTCCGGGAGGAGGAGCTCGGAAAACTCGAGAAGCAGGTTGCTGAAAAGATTCAGCAAAATGCCAAAGAGGTTGAGCGCCTTGCTCGTGAGAATTCTGAACTGGCGGCGGCCAAAGGTCCTTGGAGGAAATGAAGGGCTTGAGGACTGCGGACTCCCTACAGGTTTGGGAGTTTCTGAGCAAAGCCAATGACGCGCTGACACCAATGGGCTTCAGTCCCGTGCGTCTGGATGATCCGGAGCCGGAGCTGGACCTGGCGTTGCAACCGTTGAACTCAGCGGGTGGCAAGCTCTCCAAGGAGGGTGACGTCATCGTGGACCAGTTGGAGGTTGAGGGGCAGTCCCTGGTGAAGAACGTCGCAGAGTATGTGCTGACGTGCTACACCAGTCGGGATCCCCAATTTCCTCTGGATCCGGTGCTTGAAGGTCCCGTCGAAGGAGAAGGTGAAGCCACCCGAGCCAACGTGTTGGAGGTTGCTCAGAAGGTCGCCCAGTTCTTCCATAGGGTCTAGGACCATCTCTGTAGCTCCCACTTGTATTCTCTCTTTTTCTTCCCCAATTTTGTAATCCCTTGTCTCCAGATGAATGACTTCCAAATTTTTGTGAATTTCATTTTTTGTCTTCAACACTTTTGTCTTCACTTGGCCCCCTGGTAGATGTACACAATTTGATTGTGAACATGTACCAAGAGGATATTGTGTTTTGTTGAAGACTCGTTTGCTTCGAACTTGTAGAGTGAAGGTCTGAAGTCTTCGATAGTGAAGGCCCCCTGAGGTTGTCGGAGCTCAGAAGCTCCGGCATTGACTACCGTCGGAGCTTAGTAGCTCCGGGAATAGTCCCTATCAACGCGTAGAGCATCGATAGTTAGCCCTCCAGGGTGTCGGAGCTTAGTAGCTCCAGCAGTGACCTTTGCCAACGCGTAGCTTGTCGGCAGCAGACTCCGCTTGTGGGGGTCTTCTCACCATCTTTTTTTTTTGCGTCGATGGCTGGCCCCCCTAGCTTTACCAGATCTTGGTTGCTCTGGCGATGCTCGTTTTCAATGTTTAACATCGATTACAAACCACCTAGGGGGAGTCGGAGCTTTGTTAGCTCCGGGTTTTCTCCATCAACGTGGATTCTTTATTTTTCCTGCACACTGAAGCCAAGAAAAACAGTAAAATTCGCTCCTTGCCTATAACTTCATCGCGGCTTATGATTCCCAAGAAAGTTTTAGGTCAAACTCGATTCTGAATACAACCGAATGTGTTGCCTTCTTTCTTCCAGATCCAATTGTACTTGGACGCACCTTACTTCGGCCTGCCGGGGTGTAGGTAGAGTGGCGTACTTAGGGTGCTTGACCAGGCTAAGTCGATAGCACACTCCGGCCCTAGATTGGCTTGGCGGCATTCAGGTGAGTGGGCCATGAACAATATTTGAATCCAAAAGAATTGACAATACAGCTCGAATTGTACTTGAACTGGTCGAACTAAAATTTCTCAAGAATTGCACAACTTTGTTATAGAAAAGAAAGAGAAAAATAAAAAATGTTGAGCCTGTACAAAATAAATGCACGTGGAGTCTGTTTCACATGAAGATGTCTTTCATTATAGGTCCGAGGTACAGGGGAAACAAGTACACTCTTAGGATGCGGAACCAGGCCAAGCGTGTTTCATTTCTCGTTTGACCCAGGGTAGCTAGCCACACTTTTAGTCCTGAGACTGTGACAAGTGTTGCATGAACTTTGCGGACCTTCTGGGAAAGGTCCGGCTGTTCTCCCGGAGGAACTACCCGACTATGTACAATGACTCTATAACATACACCTCAAATTACTACAGACTCACCTCCGTGATATTAAGTATAGAACTTACGGAGGTGCTCAATATTCCAAGGATTTGGGAGAGGTGTCCCATCCTTGGTAGCCAAGCGAATGCTTCCGGAACGGGATACTTTAATCACTCGGAAGGGTCCTTCCCAGCTGGGGGAGAGTTTGTTTAACCCTTCTCTGGATTGTATTCTCCGTAGCACCAGATCGCCTTCCTCGAGCTGTCGGTTGTGTACATGCCACTGATGATAGCGCCGAAGGGCTTGGCGGTATCGGGCATTTCGAACAGCTGTTTGGCACCTTCCCTCCTCAAGGAGGTCTAGGTCTTCACGCCGGAGCTGGTCCTGCGTGGCTTCGTCGAAGGTCCAGACCCGGAGTGACCCCAAGGTGATTTCCGGAGGAAGGATTGCTTCAGCTCCGTACACCGGGAAGAAGGGTGTCTCTCCAGTTGACCGGTTTGGAGTTGTCCTGTTGGCCCATAGAGTGGGCGGAAGCTCTTCAATCCAGTTGGCTCCATGTTTTTTCAAGCGCTCATAGGTGCGCGTTTTGAGTCCTTTCAAGATTTCAACATTTGCTCTCTCAGCCTGGCCATTGCTTGCTGGGTGAGCTACGGAGGCGTAGCAAACTTGAATGTCGAGGTCTTCGCAATATCCTTGAAATGCGGAGCTTGTGAATTGGGTCCCGTTATCAGTAATGATTTTTCTTGGGACTCCAAATCTGCATATAATGGACTACAAAAAGTTGATAGCAAATTGCTTGTTTATTGTCACAACTGGAGTTGCTTCCGGCCACTTGGTGAACTTGTCAATGGCGACATACAGGAACTTGTAACCTCAGACGGCTCTTGGGAAAGGTCCCAAGATGTCCATCCCCCACACGGCGAAGGGCCATGTAGGAGGTATCATTTGTGGAGGCTGAGCTGGTGTGTGAATTTGCTTTGCATGAAATTGGCATGCTTCGCATTTCTTCACCAGCTCAGTTGCATCCTAGAGTGCTATAGGCCAGTAGAAGCCATGCCGGAAGGCTTTACCGACCAACGTGCGGGAAGACACGTGGTTCCCACACTCGCCTCCATGGATTTCTACGAGGAGCTTGCAACCTTCTTCCCTTGTGATGCACCGCATTAGGACGCCGTTGGCACCGTGCCGGTAGAGATCCCCTTCTACCAACGTGTATCTTTTAGCCAATCTGACTATCCGATCAGCGGATACATCATCGTCAGGAAGGATATTGTCTTTCAAGTAGCTCCGGATCTCCGAGATAAATGCATCGGAGCTAACTTCAACATTCGAGTCTTGCGTGCTGGGTTGCTCGGAGCTTCCGGCAGCACCTACGACCCTTGATGGCTGCCATGGTAACAGGGCCATCGGGACCGTCAGCTTCGGGATGCTGATCTCGCCCCCTTCGCTCAGTTCGGCAGGCTGAGCTGTGGGTTTTGACAACCTCCGGACAAAAGTTCCGTCAGGAGCTGGAGCTCCGGTTGACGCTTTCATCGAGAGTTCGTCAGCTTCAGCGTTGTGGACACGCTGGACGTGGTGGAGGTCTATGACTTCGAAGTCCTTCTAAAGCCTCTGGACTTCAAGGAGGTAAGCAGCTAGCTGGAGATTGTTGCAGGAGCATTCACCCTTCACTTCTTTAATGATGAGCTGTGAAACTCCCTTGACCAGCAGTTGCTTGACACCATATGACAGTGCCACCTTTAGTCCGTAGATGAGTGCTTCGTACTCCGCCATGTTGTTGGTCGCCTTGAAGTCAAGGTGTACCATGTATTTTACCTTCTCCTCGGTTGGTGCGAGGAGAAGGATTTCAGCTCTGGCCCCCTGCTTTTGCATGGAGCCATCGAAGTAGAGGTTTCAGTGAGGCTCGGTGAAGACCGGAGCCTTGTGTTTTGGCTTCTTCTCACTGGGTCCCCAGGGTTTGATGGAGAGGGAGTACATTCCGCCACAAAATCTGCCAATGCTTAACTCTTGATTGCTTGTCTTGGAATGGATTCGAGATCGAATTCGGCCAACTCCGTTGCCCACTTTGCAACATTCCCAGTTGAATTGGGATTATGCAAGATTGCTCGAAGTGGGTAAGAAGTCACCACTGAAATCTTGTGAGCTTGGAAGTAATGGCGAAGCTTCCTGGAGGCGATAAGAACTGCATAGAGCAGCTTATGCACCTCTAGGTATCGAGTCTTGGCGTCATGAAGTACTTCACTGATGAAGTACACTGGACGCTGGATGGTCCGGAACCTTCCAGAGGGGCCCGGAGCTTCCTCTTCATTGTCCCGGATCCTCCCGGGGGGATCCGGACCTTTCTCGGGGACCTCTGGGTCCTTGCTGGAGGGACCCAGAGCTTCTTTAGAAGCGACCTGGACCCTCCGGAGGGGTCTGGGTCTTCTAAAGTAATTTTTTGTGGACTCAAGTCTGGGAACTGGGACCCAGACTCGCTTTCAGGAACCTCCAGACCCTCCCGAAGGGGTCTGGATTCCTGAGCATGGGATAGTTCTGGTCCCTCCGCAACTAGGACCATACTGACGACTTCGTCAGTTGCTGAAATGTAAAGCAGCAAAGGCTCACCAGGGTTCGGAGCTACCAGAGTTGGTAGGGTGATGAGGAACTGTTTTAGCTCCTGGAACGCCTTTTCTGCTTCTTCAGGCCATTGGAATGGTCCGGACTTCCTCAATAACTTGAAGAAGAGAAGTGCCCGTTCCGCTAGTCTTGAAATGAACCGGCTGAGGGCTGCTAGACATCCAGTCAGCTTTTGGACATCCTTGATGCGGGCTGGTGGCCGCATGTCTTCGTTGGCTTTGATCTTCGCCGGATTAGCTTCTATGCCCCGGTGATTTGCCAGGAAACCAAGAAGTTTTCCGTAGCTAACCCCGAAGACACACTTGTCTGGGTTTAGCTTTGTGCGAGTGACCCGCAGCTTGTCAAAGATAGCCTATAAGGTGTCAAGGAGTGACTCCTTGTTCTTGATCTTGACCACGATGTCATCGACGTACACTTCCACTATGTCTCTAATGAGTTCTTCAAAAGTTTTGTACATAGCTCGTACAAAGGTTGAAGCTGCATTCTTGAGACCAAATGGCATGGCCGTATAACAGTACAATCCATCTACTGTGATGAAAGAGGTATGCTCTTCATCTTCCCTAGACATTCTGATTTGATGATACCCAGAATATGCGTCTAGGAAACATAGTAATTCACACCCGAAGGTGGAATCCACTATCTGATCTATTCTAGGTAGTGGGAATGGATCTTTTGGACATGCCTTATTTAGTGTTGTGTAGTCAATACACATCCGAAGCTTCCCGCTGGCCTTGGGCACAACGACTGGGTTTGCCAGCCATTTTGGATGGAAGACTTCTCGGATGAATCCAGCTTCGAGCAACTTCTTCACTTCTTGTCGAATGAAGTTTTGTCGCTCCACAGATTGCTTCCGGGGCTTCTAATGCACGGGCCGGGCGTCAGGGTAGATCTTCAGATTGTGCTCAATCACTTCCCTGAGGATCCCAGACATTTGTGACGGTTGCCAGGCAAACACATCGACATTAGCCCGGAGGAAAGCGATGAGCGCGAGTTCCTATTTTTCATTCAGTCCCCCGATATACGGGTGGTCTGAGCGGCATCAGAACCAATTTGGACGACTTTGAAGGGAATGTCGGTGTCGCCGCTTGGCTGCACACGAGGTGCAGAAGTCGAGCCTCGCTGACGAATGCTCGGGGATTTTGGAGCTTGCTCCTGTCTGTAGTCCTCCTCTTGCACCGTAGTAAGCGCATGAAGTTCTTCCAAAGCGGTTACTCCGGCGGTGCGATCTCCGCAGATCCGGAGAACGCCTACTGGTGTTGGCATCTTTAACACCAGGTGGCCATAATGAGCAGCTGCCATGAATTTGTACAAGGCAGGCCTACCCAAGATGGCATTGAAAGGTAAGTTGATCTGAGCAACGTCAAAGACCAACTTCTCAGTGCGATACTTCTCCCGGGTCCCGAAGGTAACGGGGAGGGTAATAGCACCGAGTGGGTTAATGGCTCCCGGACCTACTACGGAGAAAGGTCGGGAGGGATGAAGATCCGAAAGTCGGAGCTGAAGCTTGGTAAAAGCTTCGAAGCTTATGAGGTTCAGCCCCGAACCTCCGTCTACCATAACATGGTGGAGCTGAATGTTATTGATGGTAGGAGATACCATCAAAGGTAATTGGCCTGCTCCAACATGCTTCGAGGGCAGTCCGAAGCATCAAAAGTGATGGTTGTGTCCATCCACTTCTGATGAGGCTCCGCCATGGCTGTAGGAGCTACAGCGGCCATGTCCCGACGCATTGTCTTGAGGACGCGGCGGGCGGTGATGTCCCATGATCCACCAAAAATGGTGTTCATGGTCTTCCGATGCTCGTTGTCAGAGACGTCAGAATCGTCGTTGATGGAGGTGTAGACGGCCTTCAGGACCTTTTTAGGATCCTGAAAACCTAACTCCTCTTCAGTCGGAGCTTCATCAACTTTTTGTTTTCCTTCCCTCTGTCGGAAAGGAACTTCTTCCCGGCGCTTGTTGTAGCGCTCGTCAAGGTTTTGGACCTCCCGGCAGTCTTCCAAACGGTGGTTGTCTGTCTTATGAATTGGACACCACACCTTGGGTTTGCCACTGTCTTCAGAAGATGGTCGAGGTCGCTTCTCGGGGCATGGCCCCCGGCCACCCGGAGCTGCAGCTGCTGCAGCATTAGATGCGCCGGCCGATGGCTTCTTCTTGCTGTTGGTCTTTTTCTTCTTTTTGCCACTCCCGGAGGTAGTGGCTTCTCCTTTGGAGGATTTCTTGTGATCCTCCGGAGGTGGTTTGGAGTGCATTTCACGGCCCTCTGCAGCTTTGGCACATTTGTCAGCCAAGCTGAAGAGTTTCGGACACTGGTGATCTCCTTGATCGCCAGTTTCTCCAACATCTTCTTGTCTCATACGCCCTGTCTAAATGCCACAATGACAGAAGCGCTAGAGATAGAAGGGATAGTGTTTCGTACCTGAGAGAATCTCTGGATGAATGATCGCAGGGATTCTCCCCCTTTTTGCATGACTGCAAAAAGGTCTAGTTCGGTGCCTGGTCGGGTGTATGAACTCCCGAAGTTGGCGGTGAACTGCCGGCACAACTCCTCCCAACTGTTGATGGAGTTGGGTGGAAGGCTCATAAACCAGGACCGGGTAGTCCCAGTTAAAGCCACTAGAAAATAGTTGGCCATTACGGCCTCATTTCCTCCAGCTGCTAGGATAGCAGTGGAGTAAATCTGAAGAAATTCGACAGGATTAACGGTCCCGTCAAACTTCTCCGGTAGGTGAGGCCGGAATTTCTGTGGCCACCTGACCATACGCAGATGCATGGCTAGGGCTAAACAGCCTCCTCCTACTCCTTCAGGAGCAGGAATGTCCTGAGCTTCTCGTCTTTCACGAGCCTGCTCGATATGGACTCGGCCGTCTTGTTGACGGTATCGGCGATCAAGCTCTTCCCGGAGGTCATGAGTTGAAAGCCTTGATACCGTGTGAGTGCGTCGTGCCCCGGAGGGCAACGACGTCGCTTGTTGTGACGCAGCACGTCTCCTGTTGTTGGAAACGTGCGGACCAAGTCTGCCAGACTAGGTCCGTCGCTGCGACAGGGCCCGTCCAGAAGGAGGAGGACCCTGGTTACTGATGCGGTCAGCTGCTGCTGCAACCAAGTGTTCCACATCAGCCCTCCACTGCTCCATTGCATCCCGGGATGCATCCGGAGGTGGTGGGCGCTGAAGGAGAGCACGTGCTGCATGGAGCGTGTGTTCCGGGTTGTCATGATTCGCCGACGCAGTGATTGACGCCGGTGCACCATCGCGCTGCCCAGCTTGATTTTCTGGTGGAGGCGGCGGTGGTGGAAGTGTGACTCCTGCTGGAACTGAGGTTCCTGTCGGTGGCTGCATATTGGAGGGATTGCCCCCAGCAGCTTGAACAACGGGATGACCATTGGACGATTCAGCAGCTGAGTTCACCATTCTTGAAATCTCAGGCGTCCCCCTTCCTTGCGCGCCAACTGTCGGTGGTTTTGATCCGGCAGATCTCCCGACACTACTAAAGTGTTTGCGGAGTTTGAAGTTTGGTATGGGCGGGCGGATATTCAAGAAGGTGAAATGTAAAATGACACAGGAGACATGAAGATTTACGTGGTTCGGGCCGCCTAAGCGTAATACCCTACTCCACGGGATGTGTTGGTGTTGTATTGGATGTATGAACTCAACTCAGGTGACGTGAGTTGAGTGCGTGTGTGAGTCGATTAGACCAGATCAGATCAGAGCAGGTCAGATATGTCTCTCCTATGTATCATTGGCATGTCCTTTTATAGTACAAGGACCGGCCGTTACAGGTTGGCCTGGCCCGACATGTGGCCTCGGCGGTTACTAATATTGATACACATTTGATGCGCTTAATTACCCTTAATGACCGAGTTACGGGCTTTGACAGCACCGTTACTGGTAACTAAGGTCGTCAGATCATGTGTCATTAATATAGTATTAATGACACTTAATCGGGTCTTGAAGTCCTTGATTCCCCTTTGAAGATCCGGAGCCGTTGTGGAGTCTACCGGTGGTTTGAGGCTGAAGATCTGATGGTAGGACACGTGGCAGCTCCGGAGCATGCTGTGAGGAACAGATAGGTCCGGTGCCACCAGACACGTGTCAGTTCCGGAGCTTCCCTCGGTCTGGGGTTCGGTCCGGGGGTGCCATTATGGTACATAGCCCGGAGCTTCCCCTTGTGAGCGGTAGCTCCGGTTTGATGGTACACGTGGCGACCCTGAGACTAACCATATTGGGGAAGCGGGTCCAGTTATGTCTGACATGTGGGCTTCCGAAGGTCTTCAAATCAAGTAGTTGACATTTTCTTGAGATCTTTGCAATCTCAAGGGGTATACGGTACCTAGGGTACCGACACACCCGCACATGAGGATGGCAGACCTCGACGGACCCACTTCACTGTCTCTCTCTCTCTCGTTCTCTCCTCTTCTCTCGTCTTGAAGAGCTGCAGCCTCCAGCGAGCGGCTGACATACGAATGACGGCTATAACCGTATAGTTGTGCCCCTTTTTACTTTAAGAATTGCACTGGATAGGGGGCTGTAGTGTTAAATAGGCGGTGTTATACTGCCGAAATTTTCTTTCCTCCTCGCTCATCTTGAAGAGCTGCAGCCTCCGGCGAGCGGCTGACATACGTATGACAACTATAAATGTATAGTCGTGACCCTTTTTACTTTAAGAACTGCACCATACTGGGGGTTGTAGTGTTAAATAGGCGGTGTTATGCTGTCAAATTTTTCTTTCCTCCTCGCTCGTCTTGAAGAGCTGCAGCCTCCAGCGAGCGGCTGACATATGTATGACAACTATAACTGTATATTCATGACCCTTCTTACTTTAAGAACTGCACCATATTGGGGGGTGCAGTGTTAAATAGGCAGTGTTATGCTATCAAAATTTTCTCTCCTCCTCGCTCGTCTTGAAGAGCTGCAGCCTCCGGCGAGCGGCTGACATACGTATGACGACTATAACTCTATAGTTATGACCCTTTTACTTAAAAATTGCACCATATTGGGGGTGTATTGTTAAGTAGGTGGTGTTATGCTGTCGAAATTTTCTTTCCTCCTCGCTCGTCTTGAAGAGTTGCAGCCTCCAGCGAGCGGCTGACATACGAATGGCGACTATAACTGTATAATCATGACCCTTTTTACTTTAAGAACTGCACCATATTGGGGGATGTAGTGTTAAATAGGCGGTGTTATGCTGTCGAAATTTTCTTTCCTCCTCGCTCGGCTTGAAGAGTTGCATCCTCCGACGATCGGCTGACTTACGTATCACGACTATAATTGTATAGTCATGACCATTTTTACTTTAAGAATTGCACCATATTGGGGGTGTACTGTTAAATAGGTGGTGTTATGCTGTTGAAATTTTAGGACCTATCCTGCATACATTAACGATAATTTCTTTCTCTTTAAATTGCAGAGCCAAACATGGGTGAAGACCACAGTTGGATGTATACTGACTGGAAGAGCATAACTGGTGGTCACTCGGATGAGTGGTACATCAAGTTAGATAAATTTTTGGATCGAGCAATTTCGTTGTCAACGGATGATATGGTGCGGTGCCCATGTACGAAATGTCGGAACACCAAGTTTTTCAGAAGATTGGATCTTTCGTTTCACTTATGTCGAAACGGTTTCATGCCACATTATGAGGTGTGGACCTTCCACGGCGAGACTAAATCTCGAGTCGTAGAAGAAGTGGATGAGGATGATGATATAACAGAGGTTGATAGGAGGGATGAGATGCTAGAAGCTCTGGAAGCGGAGGATCCTCTTACAAATGAGGCAGAGGAGTTCTTCGAGGAGCTCAAGAAATCACAACAGCCGTTGCATGAACACACGGCTGTGTCCTTGCTTTCTTGACCAGATTTATGGCAACTAAGTCTAAGTACTTTTTTCCATCAACTGCTACAATGATCTTATGAAATTGATCTACAATATCCTTTCACAACCTCACGAAGCGCCTAAATATATGTATCATTCAAAGATCAAGATATCTGGTCTCGCTATGAACTATGAGAAAATCGATGTGTGCCCAAACAACTGCATGTTATTTTGGAAAGAGCACGCCAACGAGAACATGTGCTTGAAATGTGGTAAACGGAGGTATGTTGAAGTTGTTAAAGACGATGGCGATAATGTGATGACAGATGCCGCACATAAGCAGCTTTGTTACTTGCCTGTGGCACCTCGATTGAAGCGGTTGTTTCTTTCAAAAAGAACCGCAAGACACATGAGATGGCACAAAGAAGGTAAACGTGAGAACAAAAAATTCTTGACGCATCCGTCCGACGGTGATGCATGGAAGGCGCTAGACCGTTTTGATCCAGATTTTTCTCGTGTTGCGAGTAATGTTCGCATTATATTAGCGACAGACGGATTCTCACCGTTCAGTACAAATGTCACGCCATACTCCTGTTGGCTCGTCTTTGTCATTGCGTACAACCTGCCACCGACTCTTTGTACGAAGAACAAGTTCGTGTTTCTCAGCCTCATTGTACCTAGACCTGATCATCCCGGGTCACGTCTCAACGTGATGTTGAAACCGCTGATCGAAAAATTGAAAGTGTTGTGGACAGAAGTCGAAGCGTACGACAGTTATAAAAAGCGGAAATTCAACCCTCGAGCTGCATATTTGATGAGGACATCACTCCTATGGATATACACAACACTCTATTGAACATACAAGATTCAATCAATAGAATTCACACACAACAATTAATTTCAGAGGTGAGTTCGTTCTTATATGTTTCCTTATATATTTTTGAGAATAATTGCTACCTAATAATTTAATTGTAATTAGGATACATGGAGTGATTCAAGGAGTAATTGGAGGAAGGTTTAGGGGTGCGGAGGACTAGAGAATACGTTCAAAGAAAATGGAAACCGACCCAAACTCAAAATTATGTCCAACTCAAAGTCCAGGAGCAGTTTGCACTAAAACAGACGCCCAGGACGAATACAAACTTCGTTTAGGATTCTACATGTGAACGGAAAGGGGAGAGGGTAACCTTTCCAATGGCGCTGATTCCATGTCAAAATTCCTTTGGAGTCGACGGGGATCATCGAAACAAAATCGATTTCAGAATCTGTCAGGGTGCTGCGCCACCGTATTGGGCCATTGGGCCTTGTATCAAGTCTAAGTCCATTACTTTCGTGTCTTAGGGTTAGATCACAACCCCAACACCCCCTTGGACGTACTCCCACCTATATATACTCCATAGTAGCCGCCATAAACAATTGAGTTTTGCTTAGATCAATAATATTGTCATTCTACGGTTTGTGAGACCCCAACATCGCGATTTCAGATCGTGTCTTTGATGTTCTAGCTTGTGTTCTCACTTGCACTAGCAGGGATTAGCCTTCGTGGCGAGGTCAAGCGTGTGAAGCACGGTTTATAACCAACGGAGCGGTGGTGTAGTGATTGCAGGGGTTTTTCGTGTTCTACTCGAGAACCTCGGATCATCAACGTCGAGATCTCCATCAATCGACTTATCCATTACCTTTCGGATGATCGGGCCTAAACCTTCATATCAATTGGTATCAGATTTCCAGGTTGCCCGTTAGGTAATTCATCTATCCTTTCGATTTGTTTGTTTTTCATACCTATAGTCCACAAAAAAGCCACAAAAAAACTTGTAGTTTAGTAGATCTATTCATCACTTTGTCTGAACCACCATTGATCCTTTGCAACTTTGTTATTCAGTTTGGTTTTGTTGATTTTGTGTCCTTGGTTGAGTCATATGGCTGGTTTAGAGGTGTTTTTGGTATTAGTTTGAGTTTTGTATTGTGTTGATTCATCCTTTTGAATCACGTCATCACGTCCAGATTAGAATAATATCTATCCAGTTCAGTATTTTTATCATATCTCTCTCATACAAACTTAGATTTTAGAGTTCTTGTACTTTATGGAAAGCTTATGAAGTTATCTAAACCTTTTGTATTCATAGGTTTCCCAGAAAATGGAGTTATCATGAACAAAAGGGAATTAGATCTGAATCTGTTCTCGACCTAGAACTTCTGAACAGTCTGTGTTTTAGGGGCAATATCTCCTATTGTTATTGTCCAAAATAGGTCTTCCATATATTAAAATTGAATAGGAGAGATATATCTATAATCTTGATGTTGTAAGTTTTTCTATTTTGAGCCTCTAACTGTGCCTATTTGTCTTTAAAAGATTGAGCGGAAAGTCTGTGATAGACCCACGAGATATCTTTCATTTCTTTTCATTATGTTCTTCATTTGCAGCACATTTTGAAAAAAGGAAGAAAAAAGAAAAAGGCAAGTGCAAAATAAGATACAAAAGCTGTACAAAAAAAAGAGAAAAGAACAAAATTGCTTGCATTCTTTGTGTCATATAGTTTTGTTTCATGCCTTGCTAGCTTGAACTACTAGGAACACAATTTGGTCAGCAACTTTGACAATTACTTTGGACAATTATTCAACTTTACTATCCGATTTCATTGTTGCTAATCCTTGCTACGATATAAAGTGTCTTCCAAGCTACACATTTCTCTTGAGTTGAATTCGTGCACCTTTGCAATCACCTCACTTTCCGATTGGTTCTTCACACAGGCCACCGTTTGCCACCTACAGTGCCGGTAAGAACATTTGTAAGAGTGTGGTAAGACGCTTTAGAGTGTGTGATTCCACCTCTACTTTGCCATTATCCTTTGTAGTTGATAGGGATAAAATATTTTTTTGTTCTCTTCTGTTTGCTACAAACAATATCAGGTAAAAGCAAAAATCATGCATTATATGCTGAGATAATTGACATGATGAAGACGGCGATGGAGTTTCTCATTAAATATCAAACATCAACCAAGGTTTCATATGGCATTCAGACCACTTTTACAACACCTTCCACAAGAAGGACTTTTCCTTTTTGCCTTCATCTTGTAATCCTCATTTTGAATGAATGAAATCTGAAATCCTTCCAAATTCCATTTTTTGGGTCTTCAATGCATTGCCTTTTATATTGTTGGCCTCCTGGTAGATGTGTTTAATGAATTGAAGGCATCTACCATGAGAATTTATACAATGTCTTGAAAACTCCATAGCTCCAAATTCATAGCTAATATGGTAGCTCCCAGTTGAGTCTTGCCTCCGATATCTTCAGGGACCCTTTCATACGTCGACGGCGGGCCCCCTGGGAGATGTTGGAGCTTGGTAGCTTCGACTGCGCCCACTGCTAATGTATAGAACATTGACGGCGGGCCCCTTAGGTGTTGTCGGAGCTTAGTAGCTTCGATGACGCCCACTGTCAACGCGTAGAACGTCGACGGCGGGTCCCCTGGGGGTTGTCAGAGCTTAGTAGCTTCGACGGTGCCCATTGTTAACGCATAGAACGTCGACAGCGGGCCCCCTGAGGGTTGTCAGAGCTTGGTAGCTTCGACGGCACCCATTGCTAACGTATAGAATGTCGACGGCGGGCCCCCTGGGGGTTGTCTGAGCTTAGTAGCATCGACGGTGCCCACTGTCAACGCGTAGAATGTCGACGGCGGACCCCATGGGGGTTGTCAGAGCTAGTGCTCTGGCAGCATCCACCATCACCGAGCCAATTGCCATCAAATGTTTGTTTTTCCTATGCATAAAAAACAAGAAAAATAGTAAAATTTGTCCTCTTGTATATAACTTATTTGTAACTTATTATCCTTCTTTGAATTTTAGATTTTGAGGAATTTAACATGACGACATAAGTGTATTGATTGAATCTCTTTAAGTCTGAATGCCTTCCGAACCCGCCCTACTAGGACTTGTCAGGATATAGGTAGAGTGGCGTACTTAAGGTGCCTGACCAGTTTAAGTCGATAGCGCACTCCAGACCTGTCATTGGCTTTGGTTTTCAGGCGAGTAGACCGTACGGAAATAATAAAACCCAAAAGAAGATTACCAATACGACTTATATATCACATAAATACCCTGGACTAAATTTCAAAGGGATTGCACAAAATTATTATAGACAAGAAGGTAAAAAAGAAATGAGCCTGTACAAATGAGATGCACGTAGAGTCTATCCGTATAAAATGTTTCTCATTAAGGTCCGAATTACAGGGGAAGGCAAGGACACACATAAAGTACAATGACCAAGTTAAGTGTGCTATTCGTCTTGATCTATCCCAGGGAGGGTAAAGAGACACCTAAAGTACAGGACCAAGTTAAGTGCGCTAGGACCTTTCCCGACTCTGTCCATGGACTACAAGAGACGCCATTTATACAAACAGACTCACCTCCGTGTAGCTAAGCGTAAAACTTACGAAGGTGCTCAATGTTCCATGGATTGGGAAGCGGAGTCCCATCTTCTATCATCAAGCGAACGCATCCAGGGCGGGATACTTTAATAACTCGGAAGGGACCTTCCCAACTTGGGGATAGTTTGTTCATCCCTTCACGAGTTAGTATTCTCTGCAGCACCAAATCGCCTTCTTCAACTGTCAGTTGCATACAAACCTTTATTGATAGTGACAGAGTGCCTACCTTTGTTGATAGTGATAGAGTCCCTGGCGGTATCGTGCGTTCCGAACAGCCGCTTGGCACCTTGCCTCGCCTACGAGGTCCAGGTCTTCACGCCGGAGCATGTCCTGCGTGGCTTCGTCGAAGGCCCAGACTCGAAGAGAACCCATGGTGATCTCCGAAGGAAGGACTGCTTCAGCTCCGTACACCAAGAAAAAAGGTGTCTCTCCAGTTGACTGGCTAGGTGTTGTCCTGCTTGCCCACAATGCATACGGAAGCTCCTCTATCCAGTTGGCACCATGTTTCTTCAAGCGCTCAAATGTGCGTGTCTTGAGTCCCTTGAGTATTTCTGCATTAGCTCTCTCAGCTTGATCATTGCTTGCCGGGTGAGCTACTGATGTGTAGCCGACTTGTATGCCGAGATCTTTGCAGTATTCTTGGAATGCTGCACTTGTAAATTGGGTTCTGTTGTTAGTAATGACTCTGTTTGGAACTCCAAATCTGCATACTATGCACTTCAAGAACTTGATAGTTGATTGTTTGTTGATTGTGACAACTGGAGTAGCTTTCGGCCACTTGGTGAACTTGTCGATGGCGACGTACAGGAACATGTAACCTCTGACGGCTTTTGGGAAAGGTCCCAAAATATCCATCCCCCACACAGTGAAAGGCCACGTGGGAGGTATCATTTGCAGTGACTGAGCCAGTGTGTGAATATGCTTTGCGTGGAACTGGAACGCTTCGCACTTCTTTACCAACTCGACTGCATCCTGGAATGTCGTAGGCCAGTAAAAGCCATTATAGAAGGCTTTACCGACCAACGTGCGGGAAGACGTGTGGTTCCCACACTCGCCTCAATGGATCTTCGCGAGAAGCTCGCGACCTTCTTCCTGGTAAATGCACCGCATTTGAACGTCGTTGGCACCATGTATGTAGAGATACCCTTCTATCAACGTGTATCTTTTAGCCAATCCGACAATTCGATCAGCAGAAGCACCGTCTTCAGGAAGGATATTATCCTTCAAGTAGCTCCAGATCTCCGAGATCCATGCATCGGAGCTAACTTGGGCTTTTGGATCTTGCGTGGTGGGTTGCTCGGAGCTTCCAATAGCGCCTACAATCCTTAGTGGGCGCCATGGTAACAGGGCCACCAGGACCGCCAGCTTCGAGGTGCTGGTCTCGCCCCCATCACTCAGTTCGGCGGGATGAGTGGCAGGTCCTGACAATCTTTTGATAAAAACCCTATCTGGAGCTTGAGCTCCTGTTGAAGCCTTCGTCGAAAGATAATCAGCATCAGCATTGTTGAGACGCTAGACATGGCAGAGATCCAGGACATGAAAGTCCTTCTCCAGCAACTAGACTTCAAGTAAATAAGGAGCAAGTTGGGGGTTGTTGCAACTGCATTCACCTTTGACTTTCTTGATGATGAGTTGCGAGTCACCCTTCACCAATAGCTGCCTGACGCCATATGATAGCGCCACCTTGAGTTCGTAGATGAGAGCTTTGTACTCTGCCATGTTGTTGGTGCCTTGAAATCAAAGTGTACCATGTACTTGACCTTCTCTCCGGTTGGAGCAAGGAGAAGGATTCTAGCTCCGGCCCCCTGCTTCTGCACGGAGCCATCAAAGTAGGGTGTTCAGTGAGGATCAGTGAAGACCGTTATGTTAGGTTCCGACTTCTGATCACTGTGGCCCCCTAGAGTTGATGAAGAAGGAGTCCATTCCACCATGAAGTCAGCTAGCGCCTGACACTTAATAGCATGTCGAGGCAGGAACTCGAGGTCGAATTCTGCCATCTCCGCAGCCCACTTGGCAATATTTCCAGTAGAATTTGGATTATGTAATATGCCACACCGTGGAAAGGATGTTACCACTGATATCATGTGGGTCTGGAAGTAGTGATGTAGCTTTCTTGAGGCTATAAGGACTGCATATAGCAGCTTATGCACCTCAATGTGGCGAGTCTTGGCGTCGTGGAGCACTTCACTAATGAAGTACACTGGCCGTTGGACGGTCCAAACCCTCTCGGAGGGGCCCGGAGCTTCTTCTCCATCAACCCCGACCCTCCCAGAGGGGTCTGGATCTTCTTCTTGAGCAACTTGGACCCTCTTGGTGGGGTCCAGATTTTGTTCTTCATCAGTCCGGACCTCCTCGGAGGAGTCAGGACCTTCTTCTTGTTCTGTAGGAATTCCCTTGATTGAGAGGGGTTGATCCTCAGGACTCTTGCCTTTAGGATCCGTGCCTGGGGGCAGGGACCCAAACTCGCCTTCAGGTAGCACCGGACCCCCCTCGAGGGGTCTAGGCTCCTAAGTTGAAGTTGGCTCTGGTCTCTCTGCGACCAGGACCAAGCTGACAACCTATGTAGTTGCCGAAATGTAAAGCAGAAGAGGCTCACCAGACTCT